>SKCR01004394.1:0-300389 GCA_019454045.1 Zanthoxylum bungeanum
AGTAATGAATTGTTGGGTTCACCTGAAGCCAAGCATCAACAATGAACTTGAGCTGAGATTCAGGTGTGCAATGGATGTCACTAAGCTTCTCAAGCTGGAAAAAAAAAAAAAAGAAGAAAAAATCATTTAGCAAAATCCAAGTATAACAGAAGCAATTCAAAGGTAATTAAAAAATCAAAATATCAAAACCATAATGTAAACAGACCATCCCATGCCATTTTATACTAGAATGTCAACCAGATGTTTTGATTTAACCAAGCATGCTAACATAACTCTCTATTGTTTCTTTTCTTGGAAAACTCTCAAAAGGAGACATAAATGACCTTTCATTCAACCACCAATTCTTATAGAATTGCATCACCGCAGCAGCGCAACTAATCAAACAATAATAAATATGCTACCATAAATATATGATAATAAATTAATATTGAAGTTCAGATCAGAGTCGTATAACTGGCAAGTTGATAACTAATATAAGCTATAGATGTTCTAGCCAACACACCAGGCACAGGTTGATGATTGAACAATAACTATAAGAACAAGAACACTTACATTCACAGTCTGCATTTGATGTAAATCTGCCAGAGCTTTTTGCCTTGACTGTGAGTTATGAACAAAGATAACAGATTAGTAACATGTATTTATTTTACATTAACCGCGTGCTTCAAAAATTGGAAGTCAGAATCCAGTGCAAAAATTTCAGGAGAAAATATAGTGTAATGCCACAAATATTTCTGTAAATGTTATCTATAACCTACTCCAAAGATCTGTGCATGTAAGAAGGTTAGGAAGAAGGTATTAGTCAAAACAATTTTTACACGTTTAAAAAAAAAACCATGTGCCTAGAATTGATTTCTGAGACTCATCACTCATGTCTGTTTAATAACTATAAATTATTCTGTTTTTCTTTTTCTATTATATAAATCTGTTATATTACGAGTTAATACCGGCTAAAGACAATGATAGGATTTCTACAAATTATTTCACAGAGGCCTGGTAGGTTAGATTGAAAAACATTGCCAGACTTTTTCTAACTTTGTTATTACCTTCTTCTATTCTTCCCTTTTTTCCACATTCCGGTTCAATTATTTCAACTTTAAATCATAAGACAGTCAGGCATTCACTTAAACAAAAAGTGAATGAACTCCAGAACAGAGCACGGAAAAGGAGTAAACAAGGAAAAAGAAACACTGCATACCGATTGATTGCTTGCCCAACGTTCATAATAATGAGTGTATTTCTCCAAAGAATTTTTGGCCATCTCTCTCCTCCTCTCAGCCTCATCATACTATAACAAATGACGTGAATATGAGAAGGCAAAAAGCAAAAAACACACAACAGTGCACAAGTATAAAACAACAGATTAAAGTAAAGTTTCTCTTACATCTCCATGTTGCTTAGCTGTCTCATACCGGTTACAAGCATAGAAACCTCCGGTTCTCTCACCATGATCTGACCATGCTCCACGGCATAACCTGCATGTTTCAGATGACTGGAGTCACAAACTAAGTTTACACATACCACATAGTAATTAAAGGGAAAAATAAAAACAATAATTAAAATCCAAGTTTTGTTACCATATAAGACATCCAAAAAGAGTCAAAAAAATTTCCTAGAATAAGTTTCTTAATGAGCATCAAATCCAGTGATCAAAAATTCATTCAAAAATTCATTCAAGATGCAGAAACTAACAAATTAAAATTTTCCTAAGCAGACGCTTACCAGCAAAATTCAAATTTACAAGGTGGAGTGCAGGTCATGTGCATACATCCTTGATTTTTCTCAATTGGTCGCTTGCACTTCGGACAAGGCTTAGAATTGGCTAGTATCCTGCAGTTCGTTACATTGAAGATTAGAATGGCATAGAGAAGTAAAACATCAACATATTAATACACACACTAAATGCATGAATGCGATACCAATTCATGTTTTCAGACTCGGCGCAATTCTTCATAATCCATTTGGCCACAGTGCCACAGTCCACTGGACGGTGAGCTTCTTTAGAACACTGAAATTCAGATCCAATGAGCTTGTAATCCAGTCTGACATTTAGCTAATAATTCCTTAAAAATATAACAATAACATCTTCAGAAAGCGGAACTTACATTCCAGCAAAAGTTATACGAGCATAAGCAGGAAACGTCAAAATTTCCACTTCCAGCAGCAAAATCAATGGCATACTCACACCCTGGAGCAGGACACCACTTGGTCTAGCAGCAAGCAAAAGATTGGGTAAGAACTACAAGACTCAGAAGTACAGAACACATGGAAGGCAACAAATAAGGTTATATTTCGGAAATTCAGGTTTGACATTCAAGATTTACAAATTCATTAGGAGATAATACAGAATAACATTCAATTCAATTTTCAAATCTAATGCAAAAATATAGAATAATAATATACGATTCTACTCTTGCTAATGGCAAGAGAGGGTTCATCATGCTTTGAGCAAATCTCTGACAATCATTCAGAATTTAATTGTTTACAAGCATTCGTTGTACTGGAGAATCACAAATGACACTAAATGATAATGTTAATATTTTTCAAAAAGGAAACACAGTGTGAACATCAATATGTAATTCAAATAATAGAGTAGACACTCCATGTCACAAGGAGAAACAAAAACAAACAATATCATAAACATAACAGTCCAAAGTAAACTGCATTGCTACATTGGTTTATAAAAATTTCACATAGCAACTATCCCCATCATTGGAATAACATCAACAATTGGATGCTTCAACACGGTAAAGTATCAAAATATATATAGATTTCAATGCAGTGATATTTTTCTATTAGGAATCCCTCGTTTTTATATCTTCGCCAACTCTTCTGATCCATAAAACATAATCACAAAAATAAGTTTTCAACTCCCACTCCAAACCGCACCATGATCGCCATCAACACCATAATCATCACCATGCACACTCTGTGTCCAAATCTACCTACCTCCATCTCTTACTTCAAAGTTCAAATCAACTTCTTCAAAGGGGGGAGAGGGGGGAAAAAGAAGAAGTGCATTCTCAAGACTTCTTAGATCAATCATAAACCCAAATAAAATCCCATGAAATCTCCAAACATTGTTAGCCCTTGGAAACCTATCTGTATGGAGACCTTTGCTGGATTTTCTAAGTTTGCTCATGGAGAGTCAGATTGGTTGAATTTCAATTTTAGCTCTTTAAAGGACTTTGGGCATGCTGCATAGTCAACAATGTACAAGAGGTCCTTTCACTGTCTTCAATTTTTTGTCCTTTGCCACTTCCAGAGGACTGTGGGATTTGTCAAAACATAAGCCTCTCTTGTAACTTATCTTTCTAAACCCGAACATCCAGTTTAATTCCATCACCAGAATTGAGTCTCGTAGACCATAACTATAGAACTTGAATTTGACTGATCAAAGCTACTGTAAAAAGAACTCATCAAAATTAGGGGTGGCAATTTGGGTCAGGATTCGTTTATCCGTTCGATTCGATTCGCTTTAAAGCGAATACGGGTTTGGAAAAATGGATTCGTTTAATAAATGGGTCAATTCGATTCGATTCGTTTATTAAACGAATCGAATCCGATTTTGAGTTCATCAATTCGTTTATTCGTTTAGGATTCGTTTATTAAACGAATCATAAACGAATCGAATCCGAATCGAATTCGTTTAAGACCCGTTTAATTTTATTACAAATTAACCCTTAAATTTTTCGAATATGTGTTTAACTGCACGAAGGATTTTTTAGTAATTATTTGTGTTTAACCTAAAAATATAAACCTACACTTCATAAAACATTTCTCACTTCCCAGCCGCCTCTCTCAATCTTACAAACCTAAAACTCTCTCAAGCGATGGCATACCATCACCGGCGAAGGCTTGTGTGCCGTCATGTGGTATCTCCTTCACTTCTTCTTTCCGTTTAATTTACCAAAACCTTAGTTTTTATTGTACATTTTAGATTAATTCTGTAGCATCACTCTTTCATATATGAAACCAATGATTGTTTTAGGTGTGTTGTGTTCGCTGTTATGCTCCGATCTAAATGCTTTTGCTTTTCTGAAATCTTTAATTTTGATCAGAAATTTGTCTGGGATATATAGGGTTTTGATTGTTTGACATGAGTTTATGTTATTCGCTTTCATTTTTTGTGAGCTTAATAGGATTTCCCAGCTGAAGATTAAGATTCGATTCTTCTTCTAATTCTTACTCAGTAAGTAGTTGTAATTTTAGCGCCTCTTTAATGGATAATAAAGCTGATAATAGTTATTGGAGAAAGGAAAAAATTAGTTTTAATGTGGGAGATTAATACCCACTTATGAAAATGTCTATTTTCTTGTGCTTCTGGGATCCAATGTCGATGTGGGAAAAATGGTTTGCCTTTTTATTATTGTTATTTTATTAGTTTGGTTCTAGGAATAAAACATTCACGAAGTTGATAATTTTATTGCTCTTTGTTTCCACTAAGTTTGTGTAATTTTTTTGTTTCAGGTTTTGGGTTCTGTACAGGGCTAAGCAAGATGGTCATGTAGTTTTGGTAAGACTCGTTTCTGTTTCAACATTATCTTGAAGTGAGTCCTTTGTGTTGCTAGTATTTGGCTTTCTTCTTGTTTTTATCAGGGTTGGAGACATCCTTGGGAGGGCCATGATGACCACGGCCACGGGCATGATCATTAGGTACTCCTATTTTGGATAATCAGTTTTACGAAAATCATTAGGTACTCTCAACTCTAAATTTTTCAAAAAAAAAAATATAAAAAAATTAACTCAATAATATAATTTTATTTTATTTGCAGAATTCTTTTCCCGGATGATAATGATAAAGAAGTTTTTCTTTACAGTCTCAACTCGTATTCGAGATTTTGGTCAAAATGTGTTTTGAATATTTTAAATATTATAATGTAACTGTTTTGTAATTTGGAATTTGGAGCTTGTTGTAAGGATTTTAAGACTATAACAACGAATATGCTATTGAATATGGTATGAAATGGATGCTTAGATTTTGATTAAACGAATCGAATACGAATAGTAAACGAATCGGATGCGAATAGTAAACGAATCGGATGCGAATAGTAAACGAATCGGATGCGAATAGTAAACGAATCATATGCGAATAGTAAACGAATCAGATGCGATAGTAAACGAATAATAAATTCGATTTGATTCGTTTGATTTAAATAAACGAATCGAATACGAATATTCGTTTATTAAACGAATCGAATTCGAATTCAATACATTACGATTCGATTCGTTTAGAATTCGTCACGAATTCGATTCGTTTTGCCCCCTAATCAAAGTAACTCAGATCAAAAATCAAGAAATATGGGGTGCGACAAGAAAGGTCTAATAGTTATACTGCCTTCTGTTCAGTATGGTTCAAATAAAAAACTACAGGAAGTGTCCATGGGTTTAAGTAAAAGGAGTCGGTCACAGTTACCCATGTTCAACAGCCCAACTTCCAATCACGAAGTTGTCAACCAATACATACAAATGAATGCATGAATAAAAGGATATCAAGGTTTAGAATGGATTACATACCTTTCTATTGTCTTCAACATAAGATCTAAGAAGGTAACGAGAGTACTTTTCCTTCTCTTCATCGGAAGCCAACATATCAATCATGTCTTGACCAACGGCAGCTCGACAAGATGGATCAGGACATTTTAGCATCAGAGACCCAGGACCATCGTTAATGGCCGAACTAATATAACCTATCACAGAATAAGAAATGTAGCCAGAATAAGAAATGAAAAATGTTGTGGGTAACCCAAAAAAAATTAAATTTGAGAAGGAAATAATGTGAGGAGGATCAAATGCATTGACATATGCATATGAGTAACAAACAGCATATTCCATGAATTCAGGCAAGGGAAAATACAGATTACCATCTAAATAGAAAATCAAGAAGTCAAAGATAAAGAGTAATACTACAACCCCAATTTGTAACCAAAATAAGATTAAGAGTTTAATTTGATGAAATAGATTTAAAAATAAAATCAGCACATAATATTGATAAAACAACGCTTGAAGTAAAATTATTAGTAAGAGTTTAATTTGGGAGAACAAATAAATGAAATCAACCGCATAATATTGATGGAAGCAACATTTGAACTTTAATTATTAGTAAAAGTTTTCTTTGGAAAGGACGAAAGAAAAAATAACTGGAAAAAAAAAAAACAGAACCACAATGCAAACGGATAAAACTTTAAAACCTTAAGGACCACCCAACAGGAAGATGGGCAAAGAACGAGAGAGAGTCAGAAGCTATTTTAAAAGAGGCATCTAATACACACCTCTCCAGCATGCACTGCAAAAGGGATGACCACAAACAGCTGACATTACTTTGTGACGTGAGTAGGAGTCAAAACAAATCCCACATGTTAGCTGTCCAGGGAAAAATTAGCGTGTCATAAGTATGGCACAAAAACACGAAAGCATTAAGAAAGACTAACATTCATCTCTAAAACATAACTACCATAGACCCAAGACTTACTTCTTTAGTGTTGGAAAACACAACAACTGGTTTGTCCAACAAACCAACTGATTTCCGAACTGCATCTTCATCAGCAAACCATGCATCATGTACTTTACTAACACTCCTGGAATGACAAATTTCTTCAGAACATCAACTTGAACAGCAAGTATAGCTGACATGCACCAAATAGCGAATTACATACCAGTTATAATGACGGAGTAAGATGCTTGCATCATCTCTTGATATCGAAAGGACAGTGGAAACTTTAGTAATATCATCCTCCTGACAATGTTTTATATCTGCTTCCCTCAACACAGTGTAACATTGCTGAAACAGTAAACGCCACATTTAAAAACTCAAAAGAAACAAAATTGATGCCAAGGAAATCAATTATCAACCAATACAAAACATGAGAATTTAACAACGCCAGACAACGTAAGGCATTCTCTAGAGATCACAGTTATCAAAGTCACATGTTTGTCATAACTTAGCCCAACTTCAGCATCTTAAAGCTCTAATTTCATACCAGATTAAAAGGTAAAAGCGGGTTCAGTCGGTATCTTATATCTCTACTGATTGTTTATGGATAAATTGTACTCATACAAAATATTGCGATTAACATCCTGTATCTTGAGGAAATAAACAGGACACAAACATTATCAAGTACAACAATTTCTCATTAAACTTCAAAAAAAAACAATCATACTAACACGCTAGAACCAAAAAGCAAACCTTTTTCAGCAACCAAACAGAGCACAGGAAAAGAAATTGAAAAAAAAAAGCTAAAAACTTCTATAATTAATAATTCCAAAAAAAAAACAAACAAAAAATTAGCAAAACCTGTAGGCGACGGAGGGAGTCAGTATTAAAATCACCATCGTCAGGATCCTCTTCGATGAATGGGTATCCGTCGTCGCCGCCGTAATCGAGGGCGGCATCGTCGGAATTGTAGTAATCGTAGTCATCGTCCATTGCCTCGCCGCTGTAGAAATCATCGTCCTCTGAATCCATGCCCAATTCGAAACCCTAGCTAAGGTCGTGTTTGGATGGAGAGAAAAATTGAAAAGAAAATGGAATTTGTTGCGAAATAGGACAAGGAAGAATGTTTTTTTTATTTTTTTATTTTTTTATTTTTCACTCTTCGCTTTTCAATTGTTTTTAAATAATTGAAGTTATTGTTGTGTTATTTATTGGAGTCTTTTTGAGTTGGTGGAGGCGGCTGTGGGTTTTTATAAAGCACAAGTGGAAATTGAAAACGGAATAAGATTGTAGGGGCATTTGAGTAATTTGATACGAATAGGACTCTCTTGAGATTTGGCCCAGTGATTTCAAGTGGCTTTCATTTAATGCCCATGATAAGAAATCTCCGATTGGGTGAGTAGATCCGGCCACGGTTCCGGTTCGGAATCAGAACAAATTCCGATTCCAATCGATTCCGGTTCCGATTTCGGAATCGGAATCGGAATCGTGAATGATCGGTTTGGTTGGGGTTCCACCCCAATGCGAACAGATCGGAACCGTAGGGTTCCAACAGGAACCCTACCTTCCACAACGGCTAGTAGTCAACGGCTCCCTGCCCTAATAAAAAAAAATTTGGCCTTTATCAGCCATAAAAAAAATGAAATAGTAAATTATTAATATATCTCTAATAACGGTAATAAAACGGTTATATTTAGGGGCATTTTTGGTATCAAAAAAAATTATAGAACTCTATAAATATGATTCATTTTTCATTATTTCAACACATCAATTTCTCAACTCTCTCAATTCCTACAATTCTCTTAAGTGGATTTGTAATAGTGGTTGTAGTGGAGTTCTCTTCTCTGTGTGAGTAGGAGGGAACCGTCCTCACATATATTGTCAAAACACTTTGAGAGTCAGTCAATCTTATAACTATGTATACTGTAGAGAACTCCACTACAACCACTATTACGAATCCACTATTTTACCACCTCTCTGAACAGTAAATGCTCTGGCTCTGATACCAAAACCTCGGGTTGCTCTCTGCTACGTCCTTACCACCACATTAAAGGGCATAAACGGCACTTCCTGGCCTCGACGCCCACACTTCGGGTGAACATGACTCACATAGGAGACCGCCTAAGACAAGGATCGATGGTTGTTTTTCCAACTATTTTCTGATTCACAAGATCCACCAGTGTGGCGAGTGAAAAGCATACTCATAGAGATAGATAGAGGTGAACTGAAAACTCATGGACAAGTAATAGTAGCTGAGGGAAGACTCCATCGTGCTTTGAGAGAGAACCTAAGAGTTACTTAGCAAAACATGAGAGATAAGTGTAGGCATTGCATTTTTGCATATAAGCCCGATGATGAGTCTCGTATGGAGACACTACCTCTTTAGTTGTGAAAGCCGCGTGAAACGGACGTCGGAAGGGGAAAATTGGAAATTAGCATTTGGACGGATTTAACTCGCTTGTTTCGCTTCGGGTTCGCTTGTTGAACCTCTATTTTTAAAACACACCAAACCCATTAAATTACATCTCACAAATTAAATAATTAAAACATTTAAAATACACGTCACAAATTAAATTAAATTAAAATTAAATTGAATTAAATTAAATTAAATTAAAACCAATTATAACCAATTAAATTAAATTCACAAATTAAATTAAACTAAATCTAATTAAATTAAATTATAATCAAACTAAATACACATATAAATTAATTGATTTTGTTTCCTAATAAACCCATGCAGAAACCCTAACCCTACCCTCTCACTATATAAACAACAACAAACCCTAGACATCTTCCCTCTCTCTCTAACGGCTCACGCCCTTCCTTCTCCCTCAGACACCTCACGCAGAAAAACCCTAAAAACAACTTCACGCCTCCCTTCTTTTCAGACAAGATAACTCACTGCCTCTCCTTATCCCTCAGACTCTCACGGCAAAAACAAAAGAAATAAACCCTAGTTCTCTCTTGACAACGCAAGCCAACTCACCGACTCACACTGCCACATAGCTCTCAATTCACGTAAGCCACTCCACGTCCCCTTGCCTTTACAAACCTTCAACAGCCCTTTCACCGCTCAAAAACAGCCACTGCTCTCGTGCCAAGACACCACACCTTCATAAGCTTCACGCAGCCTTGCTTCTCCACGCCTTCACGCTCACTGCCACCTGCCAAAGTCAATTCACGCCTTCATCACCTTCACCAATTCACGCCCTCAACACAGCCTCACACCAATCACAGCTTCACGCATCAATTCGCTCAACACACATCCACGTTTAACCTTCCCGCACATTGCACCCTCCATCACACGCCCAGTTCATAAAGTCTTCAGCCTCCCTGCTCACGCTCCTCTCACAACTTCACGCCACCTGCCCGCACATTGCACCCTCCATCACACGCCCAGTTCATAAAGCCACCCACTTAGCCTTCTCACGCACAGTCCAAATAAGCCACAGCCTCACGCCTCATTCAAGTCACCTAACGCCACATAACCTGCCTCACGCAAGCAACACACGTCCCTCTACAAACACTCAGCCTTTGCACTCACGCACCCTGCACTACCATCTCACGCTTTCACTAAACCTCACCAATAACAGCCCTCACTCTCACCACTAACAAACCCCCTTCACAAAAAGCAATCAAAACCCACTCAGCCAATTCACTTTCACACACGCGTCTCACCCCCTTGCTTCAAAACAAATCACCAGGCCTCAAACACACCTTGCGTTCAACTCGCAAACACATAGCCATCATGCCCTGCCACCTTGCCCTTCACGCTGGATCACAAGCACACGCCACTCACCAGCCATAAATAAACAAATAACTCATGCCACCCATCAAACCCCACGATTAAAAGCCCCTTCAGCCACGTTCACAGCCCTTCAACAGCCACGACGTCCCCAAACCAAACCGACACAAGCCAAACAAAATCCCCACCAAATTAGTCCAAAAGTAGTACGAAACCAGTCCCCGAACAGCCCAAAACAGTCCCCGAATTAACTCCAGAAAACTGCCCAGTAAACTGCCTTCAACACACCCAAAAACTGCACAAATAGTCCCATTTAAACCCCGGGAAACAGTCACCGAACTAACCAAAACAGTGAGCAGAAGATACCCTTAAAATAGCAGTGAAATGGAGTGAAAGCAATAACCCGAGCATCAAAACAACGAGGGAAAACGTTGAGTAGACAAATCGGAAAAGCATCGGATCAATCTCCCTTCCAACGGACGTGTAACGCCCTTTCTTGAGACGACCAAAGAGGTTATACCTGAGGGCACCTTTTTACTTATCTTCTTTATTTTTGTTTTATTTATTCTGATATATAATTGCATGAGAGTCGTTTGAGGCATGATGTGATTGTTGGATGAGCGGGATATG
The DNA here is from genome assembly GCA_019454045.1 of Zanthoxylum bungeanum. Classification (NCBI taxonomy): domain Eukaryota; kingdom Viridiplantae; phylum Streptophyta; class Magnoliopsida; order Sapindales; family Rutaceae; genus Zanthoxylum; species Zanthoxylum bungeanum. Next base: position 10,809 of record SKCR01004394.1, read on the forward strand.
TGTTCCCTCTTGTGGTATATCGGATGGAAACCCGAACGTAAATTCCATAGCCGATTCCGAATGGACGGTAGTATGGTCTGCACTCGGGATACAATGCCACGTACCACTTAAGATATACGTATCTCGTTTCATCCAAATTTGTATTTGAGCATGTTATAGTTTTTAGGTTATTCGTTTATTATTTAAAGCATGGTTTAATTTAGTTTGTTATTTATTTGTTAAAGCATATTTAGGTTGTTCCTTATGCATATTATTAGTTTATGATGTGTTAGGATAATGATTTATACATGTTGATTTAATGGCTCAATATGCTCGTTGTGTTACATTGCGTGGAGTTATTTGGATGAAAGCATGATTAGATCTAAGTATCATTGAGCATGATTATTGAGTATACTTGGTTGATTCATTGCACAAATCATATCATCACAAGTGACATAAGTAAGGGACCATTCAGAACCCAACGGTTTGAGGTCTTCCCTTGCGAGGGGTGAGTGCGGCCTTAAATCTTTGTCCCAGTTCACACCGGGTGGCGACTCCATGTTATTTCGTACTCCCAACTAGGTCGCGAGCCTAGAACAGCGTCGTTAGTTTCCTGTGTTTCTACAATAAGCAAACTCAAATTTTATTTCTTAAGGTTTTTCTCCAAAACCAAGCATGCTTACAAACTGAAAACCTCACTCCTTATATAGATGGAGGAGAGGAAACACAAAGCAACTTTGGTGGGACAGGACCCCGCACCAAAGGGATAAGATCAAATAAAGACCACTCATTTAACTAAAGCAAAAGCTAAAGCAAAGGAATCTACTTTTACAAAAGCAAAAGCAAAAGTAAAAGAAAAGATGCTAAAGCATGACAAAGACATAAAGATAAAGCACATCAATCATGCTATCTAAAGCATGAATTATTGAAAGCAAAAGACAATAAGTCACATCGAGTTATGCGATGGTGAGAGATTAAAGTTGTCATAGTCTGAGTCATCCGATCCAATCTCACCGTAGACATTGTACCACCATGGATCACTGATTGGGTACATGTCTTTAGAATGGCTTGGGCCTGGTTCTGTATTACTCGACTCTATCTTCATTGGCTCAAAGTCTTCGTAAGGATCTTGAGAATCCTGGAAGAAAATGTCAGTTGAAGACGGAGTTTCTTGTTTAATAATTAGGCCACTAAATTCTTTTGGATTTGGACTTTTGGGACAAGGGATCAGTTCATGTCTTGGTCCTAAAGATGTATGAGAGAGATCATGATTCTCTGGCTGAAAATGATTAATTTCTAAAAGAAATTCTTTTAGATTTCTGAGTAAGCCAAGATCATGTATGAGAGCAGAAGTATCTGGAATAACCTTACATTCGAAAGCTTGTTCCTGAGCCCATAAAAGTTTTGTATCAGGATGTTGGAAATAAGGCCTGTGGACTACAAAGATTATCCCATACTTGTTCATTTCCTCCTTTGGTTTATACCAAAGGTTGAGTCTTCTGCATGCTGTGGTAAGTTGATCTCTCCACCATGGAAGTGGACTGTACCATTCCATGAGAGTCCAAATCATAGACTGGTGTTTCAGATTATCACAGAGATGAGATCTCATTGCTTCAAGGGGAAAAGCAAGAGAGGATGAATATAGGACTGTGATACACCAGAAGTACCAAAGTTCTTCGTCAAGAAGACTCATGTTAGGATTAACAAAGAGACCATTGACAAAAGGATAATCTGGGAAGAACTTGGTCTGACTATGAAAATCCTCCCTACGCCTCTGAAGCTGTGACAGATAATGGAACATATGATTTTTTTCATATGTCTGAATATCCTGAGGACTGAGGAAGATAACCCCTGGAGGAAAATATTTCTTAATTGCCGCTGTAGGATACAGGAAATCCTTCGGGGTTGTAGAAGCCATAAAGATCAAAGGTATTGCTGTCAAGGATGAGATGAGTTTAACTTGTTGTGGTCTGGATAACATATCAGGAATCACATTATGATCGCCTTTTATATGCTTCACATAAAACTCATACTTAGAGAACCATTCCTTGAGGCGAAGTAATTGTTTTGCTGGCAACACCTTATTCTTGAAGTCAAGAATCCTGGGGAAATAGGAGTTGTCTAATCTCACAAGAAAATGATGACCTATGAGATGGAATTCAAAACGCTTTATCCCGTATTTCACGGCTAAAGCTTCTTTGTAGACTGTGTGGTAATGCTTTTCAGCTTCTTTGAATTGTCCACTAGCATGTCCACAGTATAACTCCTTATCTTCAATCTTTTCAATAAGCATAGCTCCCCAGTATTCATCACTTGCATCTGTTTGCAAGACACGTTGTCCATTAGTGGGAATCTTTAGAGCAGATGGGTCTTGACAGATCTGCTTTTGCTGGCGAACAGCTTATGTTTGTATGGGTCCCCACTCAGATGCATTCTTTCTTATCATCTTGGACAACTGACTGGTATGAACGGTGACATGTGGCAAGAACTCCTTGAGGTAATTAACGAAACTATTGAAGTTGTTTTCTTGAGAGGTTGTCATCTGGAAAGTGTAGAAGTTCCTGAGCAATATGTTTTCCTGGACAGTAGTGACCATCCTTGAACACCATTCCCAAAAAGTCTATGGAATCTTTTCCAAAGTGGCTTTTCCTTTCTGAAAGCATGATTCCATATTTCAGGACAAGATCTCTGAATTGACATAACAGCTGGTGTACGGGCCAAATTTGGACCCAAGGGTAAAATCGTCTTTTCGTCTTAAACCCAACAGTATGCAAGGCCTAACAGTATACAAGACCCAAAATTATTGGACTCTAATTAGACCAATAGCTTCAAGACAATTCTATCTCATTATATACCAACTGCTTCCATTTTTTTCCTAACACCAAGCATATTCCCACATGCTATGATCTTTCATCAAATACATGAGCACGTTGTGGGACTTATGCCAACTAATGAAGTTATCTTTCTTTACCTATAAAATGGCAACACAATTCAAGGAATAGGGGGGAGGTCAGAGCTCTCAAACTTGAGTTCCTAAAGTTTCATACTTCCTAAACACTTTCCTCTGCCCTCACGGCCACCCAAAGAAGGTTAAGGTAATAGCAAACCTTGCTTTCACATTTTACTTGTTCACTGTTCATTTCATACTACTGACTTGAGCGTCGGAGTGCCCCCGGCACCCACCACACCGGTGGGTAGTCAGCTCCCGCTCACTCTACCTTTGTCTTGCAGGATCGCTAATGCCCCAACCTACAAATTCTGATTGTGGACCTCGGCCGAAATCCAGCATCCACAATTTGGCGCCCACCGTGGGGCCTTAGCGATTCATAGCAAACAAAGACCACTCAGTCTACAATCCTTACAAACAGACATCGGATCCTATGGTGGCATAATCAGCCACTCTACAAAACAGTTACAATCAAAGGAAGATGAAAATTGATCCATGTAAAACTCAAGTACTAATCTCCAATAGTATCTGGAACATAATTCATTCTTTGACCACTCAAAGTCGTGAGGCTACAACTCTTTCCAACTATCTTATCAACCCATTTTCTTAGAAGCATTCAAAAATATGGAAAGTGAAAATCCACCATCAGACGACTATCCATTTAATCAACAAATGAGCCATCATATTTCTCCAGCCGACCAATCACGGCAAGTCACATCTTCCATGTGAAAGGAAATATTGGAGTAATTCTCTCCAGTCTATCTGCAGTCGAACTATCAAGAAAAACTAAATCGGGATAACATCAACACCATTTCCCTATAAAGCATCAATTCCATACTACATGGATGGATTGTCACTACCTCAGGACATGGGAAAATTATCATTGATGGAATGTCATCCATTCCGGCCGACGTGAAAGATGACATGAGTGGATAATTATCTTATTCAGACGATAGGGATAAATCCTAATCTTCTTCATATGACATGAAAGGTGTGTCGTCTACTTCAGATAATGCTCATAGGATTGTCATCACATTTAGAGGACGTGGAAGGGTTACCATCTCTACATGTCTACATGAAAAGTTCTTCATCTTCTCCAGACTACGTGAAAGGTTTGTTTTCTTATCCAGTCTACATGAAATGTTATTCATCTATTCTCAATAAGAAATGTATGGATACCATAAGAAATCATTCATTGTGACTAGTAAAATGATAATTCTCACGAACCTTCATAAGGTCTGGTTGAGTGAAGGCCCTATTGGACCTTCATCAGGTCCAATCGATCGTGGATACCATTGGATCTTTATCTGGTCTAATTGACCGTAGCCTCATGGAACATATAGGGTCTTGTAGAGTGAGGAGTAAAAACCCTCTTGGAACTTTATCAGGTCTACTCGTCCGTAGCCTCTTAGTTTCTCGCCATGACCAATCTATTGTGGCTCCAAACTTCCACTTTATCATTTCGATTAATGAATTTATACGACTTGAAACATATTCTCTTGTGGACCATAGTAGCCTACTGAAGCCAATTGTGGTCTCTTACGCGAGAAAGTAGCTAGATACAACCAATGTTTGCATGCGCAAATTTCAGTCTACATTCATAGCACCCTACCACTTGTCCATAGCCATACGCAGACTCCAAGAAAAACGGCTTACAATGAGAAAAAGCAAATAGCAAGCCCATAATTCCCTACTATGTCATTGGGCTTTTCACTCCAACTTTCACACCAATTCTTAATATTTGTGTAACAAGTTTCAAGTTTAGAAGCCATGTTAATAACGACAAGCCAGCACATACACCTTCAAGTGTTGAATTCCAGTCGCAATGTGTTATGAATCTTCCAACTGAAAATGAGATAATATTAGTAGTTGTAGTGACCATCCCCATATGACAAGACCTCTTTCTTTGATCCTCTCCTCAAAGCCATCCTATATAACCCATTTATGTAACTCTTTTGATGTTTCTCATTCCCTAAATGAATGGTCTATTTGGCGCTTCAAAACCTAACCCAAGTTTCTATCATCCGTGAAAGGAAATAAATTTCAAAGGCTTCCAAAGCAAGCCTAAACTACAGAGAGTTGCGATCCTTTAAAAGACTCATATGGTCTTTGAATAAGCTTTCTACGTGATAGATTCCATCAAAATACTATATAATCCACACGTCAAGCATAAAGAACCGAACAAATCACGTTTGCCTAAAAAAAACAATAACACGACAAGTGAAAGCTCAAAGTCCATTCGACTAAACTACATACAAAAAACAAGAGCCCACTTGCCAGATGACAACAACCCACATGCAATGCAGATGTATGAAGCCAGCCCAGATGCGCAAGCCATGATCAGTCCATCCAAATGAGCGAGCTGGTCAAAGCACAGATGGCCCAATGGCCCATTCGCCAAGAAGACAAAATAATAGCATGAGTTACGTGAAATTGGCCCACTTGTTAAAAACCTGGTCATTGTATTCAAGCTTGACTAGTGCATGGGACACCTAGCACAAAGCTGCCAAAGTCGTGTGGTCCCTAATCAAATAAGGAGCCATGTGCTGGTAATTTGTCAAAAGCCACTCGACACGGTGTATGTGAAACAAATAAAGGATTGGCACTAGGAGAATGTGCCACTCTACAGAACATAATTGAAGGCTTGCCACTAGAGGAATGTGCCACTCGACACAACACGGGCTTGAGGGAAAGATTCCATTTGATACAATAAATCCAATGATAATCGAATATGCAAACAGTATTGATACAAAGTCATAGAGTGGAAGGCCCATCATTTTCCAAGCGACAGACAACGGCCCATTAACTATCATACGTTTGCCTATAGTGGTAGACCACTCACGCATGAGGCCATAATGTGTAGATCAGTCCACTCACGTCCATCGACACTACAAACATATTTAAATATCACTTTTGTAGCATGAAATCAGAGCTAATTAACAAAACTACATGCTACAAAACTCAAGCTTTGTAAATTCAATTTTAGCACACTACTAGGAGGCTCCATACGACACTACACAAACGAAGCTCAAAAATTAAAAAGATGGTCCATACTACATTACATGAAGGCTCAGAAGACATTGAAGGATAGTCACCCTCTCGAGACAACATATATGAAATTTCATCTCCAAATCACATGAAAGGTTAGACATCATTTTCATGCTACGTTGATTTAATATTGCCAACTTCATACTACATATGGAATTTTCTATCATGAATAGTAGAATGAATAACTTCATAGGACCTTCTTTTGGTCCATTCGACCAACCTTTATTAGGTTAGGTAGTATGGAAATTCTATATGACTTTCATCAAAGTTAATTCTATTGTAGTATCATCGAGCTTGGTCAGGTCTTGTATAATTAGTAATGACCTTGATAGGCATCCATCTCTTCCATACTACATATGAACATAATCGTCTCCACACTACGTATGGAGATTATCATGAACCTTCATCAGGTTCATTCGACAGTAGTCTCCTGACCTTCATCAGGTCAGGTAGAATGAAAATTTTCTTGGACCTCATTTAGGTTCAATCGACCAACCGTTATCAAGTTAGGTAGTATGAAAAACCTTCCTAGACCTTCATCAGGTCTAGTAGAGTGGTGATTCTCATAGACAAGCATTAGTTTCATTCGACCGTGTCTCATGGACCTTTGTCATTTCCATTCGACAGTAGTCTCATTGATTGGTAGAATGAAGATTCATGTAGTCATTCCATCAATTTCATTCGTCCATAACTTCATGGATCTTCATCAGGTCTAGTAGAATGATGATTCTCATAGACAAGCATTAGTTTCATTCGACCGTGTCTCATGGACCTTTGTCATTTCCATTCGACAGTAGTCTCATTGATTGGTAGAATGAAGATTCATGTAGTCATTCCATCAATTTCATTCGTCCATAGCTTCATGGATCTTCATCAGGTCTAGTAGAATGATGATTCTCATGGACATGCATTAGTTTCATTCGACCGTATCTCATGGACCTTCATCATGTTCATTCGACCATAGCTCTTTGGAAAGTCCATTCATAAAGTCCATTCGACCGTAGTCTCGTAGAATGGAGGCGACATTGATGGCTTTCATCAAGTTTATCTATTGTGGTCTCATGACCTTCATCAGGTCTAGGAGAGTGAGTGATGAATTCTTTGAACTTTCATAAAGTTCATTCGACCGTAGTCTCATAAATCTGCATCAAGTGAATGAGTAATAACCTTGATAGATATTCATCAAGTCCATGCGACATGTCCATTCGACAGTAGTCTCGTGACCTTCATCAGGTCTTGTAGTATGAAGATTCACATAGATATTCATTAGGTTCATTCGACTGTGCCTTATGGACTTTCTCAGGTCCATTTGATAGTTCATTCGACAGTAGTATCATGGACTTTCATCAGAACTAGTAGTATGAGAAGGAAAGACTCATAGAACTTCTTCAAGTCTAGTAGTGTAAAGATCCTCATTGACTCATGTTAGATCCTGTAGAGTGAGGAATGAAGACCCTCATGGATCTTCATTATGCATGGAGTGTGTAGATTCTCATGTACCTACATCAGGTATAATGGAGTGTGTAGACTCCAACGTACCTTCATCAGGTATAATGGAGTGTGTATATTTTCTTGGACCTTCATTGGGTCATGTGGAGTATAGACTCTAATGTACCTTCTTCAAGTATAGTAGAATGAAAATTTCTCTTGGACCTTTATCGGGTCGGGAGGAGTAGACTCCCATGTACCTTCATTAGATATAGTGGAGTGTGTAGACTTTCTTGAACCTTCATCTGGTTCATTCAACTGGGGACATCCCTCATTGGCTCATGTAGAGTCAAGTTGAAGACCTGGCCTTCATCTGGTCAGACGACATTGTAGATTCCCCTGGTCATTTGACCCGTAGTATGGGGATTATCCTGACCTTCATCTGGTTCAGTCGACTGGGGACATCCCTAATTGGCTCATGTAGAGTCAAGTTGAAGACCTAACCTTCATCTGGTCAGACGACATTGTAGATTCCCCTGGTCATTTGACCCGTAGTATGGGGATTATCCTGACCTTCATCTGGTTCAGTCGACTGGGGACATCCCCCATTGGCTCATGTAGAGTCAAGTTGAAGACCTAACCTTCATCTGGTCAGACGACATTGTAGATTCCATTGGTCCTTTGACCTGTTATATGTGGATTATCCTGATCTTCATCTGGATCAGTCGACTGGGGACATCCCTCATGGCTCATAAAGAGTCAATTGATTATCCTGATCTTCATCTGGATCAGTCGACTGGGGACATCCCCCATGGCTCATAAAGAGTCAATTGATTATCCTGATCTTCATCTGGATCAGTCGACTGGGGACATCCCTCGTGGCTCATGACAGGTCAAGTTCAGCACATGACCTTCATCTGGTCTAGAAAAATTTGAAGACTCTCCTGGTCCTTGACCAGTAATATGGAAATTGTCCTGGCCTTTATCTGGTTTAGTCGACCGAGGATATCCCATGGCTCATGCCAAGCCAAGTTGAAGACTTGGACTACTCTTAGTCCAAAATACATTGAATTCTCTCTGTCGTGTATGAACTATGCATTCTTGACAGATACTCTTATATCTTGTTTCATTCGACATGTATAGAAATACTCTCCAAGTCAAGAACTTTTTGACTTAGAGAGTATGAGACAAACTGTACGGGCCAAATTTGGGCCAAGGGCAAAATCGTCCTTTCACTTTGAACCCAATACCAGGTGAGGCCCAAATCAATAACCCAACCCGTTAAACATTAAATCATTTACAAAAAACAAATCCAACAGCAAAAGGACGAACCCCTTTAATTATTCACCAACTGTTTATATCTTTTCCCCAACAAAGAATTTATTGCCATGTGTAAATTATTCTCCCACCGAAAGCAGATACAATAAGCATGTGAGAAGCCTCATTGCCAGAAATCATAGCACGTAGTGGGTCTCATAAACAGCTCATCTGACAGCTGCAAGGATGACTCCTTCAATCTATAAAAAGAGACGTAACTCAGCACACAGGGGGGCTTCTCAACTCTCTTCACTTCTCTCTTACTAGCTTATGCTCTCTGACACAAGCTCTCTGAGCCCTCACTCCCACAGACACATATCACCGTCCTCACGGCCACCCAGAGAGGTCAAGGTAACTTCAAACCTTGCTTTCATATTTTACATATTTACTACCCATTTCATACTACTGACTTGAGCGTCGGAGTGCCCCCAGCACCCACCACACCGGTGGGTAGTCTACTCCCGCTCACTCTACCTTTGTTTTGCAGGATCGCTAATGCCCCCAACCTACAAATTCTGATTGTGGACCTCGGCCGAAATCCAGCATCCACAATTTGGCGCCCACCGTGGCCTTAGCGATTCATAGCAGGCAAAAATTTCCCAGTCTACGGTTCCTAAAACACAGCCAACCATGGTTTCTAGCAGTGAGCAAACATCAGATCTTGTGACCACATAGCTAGCCATACTCCAGGAACGATTACACACCTCAGAAGAAGAGAATCAAATCACGTGAATTCCAAAACACCCTCCATAAGCAATTGGAAAAAATCTCCTCAACTTCCCAATCAACTTTTCCAGGTACGGCTTGCATATTTTTGGGACGTTTCATTCGACGTTAGTGCATAGTTTGAGACTTGTAGTAGTTGTCGCAATTGACATTACTAGATGTAGCTTGTCACCTACTAAAAATCACAATCGACACTCCACATATGAGGCATGACACTTGTCTATGAACTTGTTCGAAGAATGAAGAAGTCCTAGCTAAAGTTTGAGATTCCATTCGACACGACAAGGAAGAGATCTTAACTAGAGGCTAAGGTTTCAGTCGACACGACATGAAAGAAGGGTTAGCCATTAGCCGAATTTCCATTCGACACGAAAGCTTTCTTTTATACCACTCAATTTGGCGCCTCAGGCTCCCGCCTAAAGATGCCTCGAAGCTCCCATTCTAGCCCACAATATTTTAATTAGAAGCCCAAAACCTGAATTGAATCGGTTCATCATACACCATGATCCGGTGCGCCATTTGCAAAGTCAAATTGATCAACGATATAAAAAAATTTATATCAGTTGTATCATACGCATTTACATCATTATAATAAGCCACGCATAATGATTGTTCACCTTCCAGAATCATGTGCACTTGTTCCATATTACCAGCGATTGTTTGGCTTCCTCCAAGCCATACATACTGCACTAGCTTGTCGTGTGAGTATTCTTCAATATTTCGTGATGATACTTCGTGATCAATTACCACTATTTTGTTTTTCAAAAATCAAGCAAGCCCACTTTAGCCCACTTGTAAAAATAACAATCCAAAAATAACATGTTCTACATCACAGCCCATGGATAATCAACAACCATCGAAAATAACCTTAAGCTCAAACCATGCCAAACACTAGAATAATGATGCATTGATCATATCTGGTAACTACAAAGTAACACACACAAAGGTATTACTATCAAAGAAAATAATGACACAAACATGGGCCCTACACTTTATTGTTTGGCATATTGTGCATTGGATTCTTGTTAGTGTAATTGTCAACAAACGTAGGCCTTATTGAATGCAATCATATTTCCCATTCGACAAAAAATCACATGCAAAGGATGAGCCCCACTCGACCAAAAAAAAAAGTGCAATGGAGTGACCCACTTGACAAAATTATATGCAAAAGATGAGTAACTGCCCCACTTGCCAAACGCCAACACCCCACGCTCGGTGCATACATGGATGATCACACAAAAGCCACTCCATGTGCAGCCATCATTTGACACTTGCAAGGTTGCCACACGCCACTCTACACACATCAATATGTCGAAACAAGAAGACTACCAGCCCAACTAGCTACAAAAAAAAAAAACATCCTTCAGCTAAGCCAAGTCCCACATCGATTGGTGAGAATGGAAGCTTCAAACAGCAAGCAATAAAAAGAAATCCATATCGATTGGTGCTAGATATGGCCAAAGAAACAATAAAAATCCATCATGAAACCAACAATCGTCCAACATAATGAATTAGCCCCATCCACAAAGCAAAAACCATTTTCCAAAAGCCATGAGTCCCACATCGAGTAGTGCGTGAGAGGCACACAGACTTGAAACAACAAAAACCTTTCCACATCGAAAGTGAAAAGATCAAGAGATAAGAACCACAATCTGTCGAGCAAAGCAACCACACGCCAGTCTACACGTAACAATCTGTCGAGCAAAGCAACCACACGCCATTCTACACGTAATAATCTGTCGAGCAAAGCTAACACATGCCAGTATACACGCCCTAATCTGTCGAGCAAAGCTACCACACACCAGTCTAGACGCCACAATCTGTCGAGTAAATCCATTTCACGCCAATCGACTTCTTGTACGATGTGTGGACCGATTCTACGTGAAAAAGAGAGAAGCGTGAAAGAAGAATCTACCATCCAACCACAAAGATAGAAATTTAATGACCCATTCATAAAAACACAAACTGCCGAGACACTAGAATGAGGCTCCATACGACATTTCATGAGAGATGACATTAATTCCATCGGCAACAACATGTAAAAAACCCACGGAAGAGTATTTGACACAAATCAGAGGCCCATACGACACTACACGAACAAGGTTCAGACATTCTAAAGATAGTTCATACGACATTGCAAGAAATCTCAGAAGACAATGAAGGATTGTCATCCTCTCAGAATAACACAAATGAAATTTCATCTCCAAATCACATGAAAGGTTAGTCATCATCTCCATGCTACGTTGATTTAATATTGCCAACTTCAGACAACATAGGAAATCTTTTATCATGTCTAGTAGAATGGAGAACTATATTGGATCTCCGTTAGGTCCAATCGACCAACCTTTATCAGGTTAGGTAGTATGGAAACTCTATGTGATTTTCATCAAAGTTCATTCTATGGTAGTATCATTAACCTTATTCAGGTCTTGTATAATTAGTAATGACCTTGATAGGCATCCATCTCTTCCATACTACATGTGAAGATAATCATCTCCACGCTACGTATGGAGATTATCATCCACTCTAGACTATATGGATGAATTTCTATAAACTCTAGAAAGCATTGGAAAAGCCATTTGAACCTTCATCAGTTTTATTCGACCGTAGTCTCTTGACCTCTATCAGGTCAGATAGAATGAAAATTTTCTTGGACCTCCTTTAGGTCCAATCGACCAACCTTTGTCAAGTTAGGTAGTATGAAAATTCTTTTGGACTTTCAACAGGTCTAGTAGAGTGGTGATTCTCATAGACATTCATTAGTTTCATTCGACCGTGTCTCATGGACCTTTGTTAGGTCCATTCGACAATAGTCTCATGGATAGGTAGAATGAAGATTCATTTGAACCTTCATCAGGTCCATTCAACAAACTCTATTCGACAGTAGTCTCATAGAAGAGTGAAGAGTAATGACTTTCATCAAGTTCATCATGGACCTTCTTCAGGTCTAGTATAGTGAGTGATGACAATGGACCTTCATCAGGTCCATTCGACAAACTCCACTCGACAGTAGTATCAAAGAGGTGAGAAGAGTGATGACCTTGACATATATTCTTCAAGTTCATCCGACAGTAGTCTCATGACCTTCATCAGGTCATGTAGTATGAAGATTATCATAGATATTCATTAGGTTCATTTGACTGTACCTTTATAGATATTCATCAAGTCCATGCGACATGTTCATTCGACAGTAGTCTCGTGACCTTCATCAGGTCTTGTAGTATGAAGATTCTCATAGATATTCATTAGGTTCGTTCGACTGTGCCTTATGGACCTTCATCATGTCTATTTGATAGTTCATTCGACAGTAATATCATGGATCTTCATCAGAACTAGTAGTATGAGAAGGAAAGACTCTCAAAGATCTTCTTCAGGTCTGATAGAGTAAAGATCCTCATTGACTCTTTTATTTTGTAGAATGAGAATGAAGACCCTGTGGATCTTCATCATATATGAAATGTGTAGACTCCCATGTACCTACATCAGTATAGTGGATTGTGTAGACTTTCTTGGACCTTCATCGGGTCATGAAGACTCTGATGTACTTTTTTCAAGTGTTGTAGAATGAAATCTTCTTAGTCTTCCATCAGATCTAGTATCTAAAAACTCCCATGTACCATCATCAGGTATAGTGGAGTGTGTAGACTTTATTGGACCTTCATCGGGTCATGAAGATTCTGATGTACTTTTTTCAAGTGTTGTAGAATGAAATCTTCTTAGTCTTCCATCAGATCTAGTATTTGTAGACTCCATTGTACCTTCATCAATATGTATGGTCGACTTGAAACATAAGATAAAGAAACATCCTCCAAAAGGGACATCATTATCAACATTCTGCCTAGTCGACACAACAGACGACAGTACCAATGTTCTCATTTCTTTACTTACCATGATTGTGGTTTTGAAATTTACAAGCAATGCCATATGGACATAGTTGAAGACCTGAACTACTCCTAGTACAGACGACATTGAAGACTCCCCGTCGTATGAAGTGTACCCTGAACCTTCATCTGGTTCAGTCGACTGGGAACAATCCCCATGACTCATATGGAGTCAAGTAGAAGACCTGGCCTTCATCTGGTTCAGAAGATATTGTAAACTCCCATGGTCCTTTGACCCGTAGTATGGGGATTATCCTGACCTTCATCTGGTTCAGTCGACTGGGAACATTCCCCATTGGCTCATGTAGAGTCAAGTTGAAGACCTAGCCTTCATCTGGTTCAGAAGATATTGTAGACTCCCCTGGTCCTTTGACCCGTAGTATGGGGATTATCATAACCTTCAACGGGTTCAGTCGACTGGGAACATTCCCCATGGCTCATGTAGAGTCAAGTTGAAGACCTGGCCTTCATCTGGTCCAGAAGACATTGTAAACTCCCCTGGTCCTTTGACCCGTAGTATGGGGATTATCCTGACCTTCATCTGGTTCAGTCGACTGGGAACATTCCCCATTGGCTCATGTAGAGTCAAGTTGAAGACATGGCCTTCATCTGGTCCAGAAGACATTGTAGACTCCCCTGGTCCTTTGACCCGTAGTATGGGGATTATCCTGACCTTCATCTGGTTCAGTCGACTAGGAACATTCCCCATTGGCTCATGTAGAGTCAAGTTGAAGACCTGGCCTTCATCTGGTTCAGAAGATATTGTAGACTCCCATGGTCCTTTGACCCGTAGTATGGGGATTATCCTGACCTTCAACGGGTTCAGTCGACTGGGAACATTCCCCATGGCTCATGTAGAGTCAAGTTGAAGACCTGACCTTCATCTGATCCAGAAGACATTGTAAACTCCCATGGTCTTTTGACCCGTAGTATGGGGATTATCCTGACCTTCATCTGGTTCAGTTGGGAACATTCCCCACTGGCTCATGTAGAGTCAAGTTGAAGACCTGGCCTTCATCTGGTCCAGAATACATTGTAGACTCCTCTGGTCCTTTGACCCGTAGTATGGGGATTATCCTGACCTTCATCTGGTTCAGTCGACTGGGAACATTCCCCATTGGCTCATGTAGAGTCAAGTTGAAGACTTGGCCTTCATCTGGTCCAGAAGACATTGTAGACTCCTCTGGTCCTTTGACCCGTAGTATGGGGATTATCGTGACCTTCATCAGGTTCATTCGACTGGGAACATTCCTCATTGGCTCATGTAGAGTCAAGTTGAAGACCTGGCCTTCATCTGGTCCAGAAGACATTGTAAACTCCCCTGGTCCTTTGACCCGTAGTATGGGGATTATCCTGACCTTCAACGGGTTCAGTCGACTGGGAACATTCCCTATGGCTCATGTAGAGTCAAGTTAAAGACCTGACCTTCATCTGGTCCAGAAGACATTGTAGACTCCATTGGTCCTTTGACCCGTAGTATGAGGATTATCCTGACCTTCATCAGGTTCAGTCGACTGGGAACATTCCCAATGGCTCATGTAGAGTCAAGTTGAAGACATGTCCTTCATCTGGTCCAGAAGACATTGTAGACTCCCCTAGTCCTTTGACCCGTAGTATGGGGATTATCCTGACCTTCATCAGGTTCAGTCGACTGGGAACATTCCCAATTGGCTCATGTAGAGTCAAGTTGAAGACCTGGCCTTCATCTGGTCAAGACGACATTAAAAGACTCCCCTGGTCCTTTGACCCGTAGTATGGGGATTATCCTGACCTTCATCAGGTTCAGTCGACTGGGAACATTCCCCATGGCTCATGTAGAGTCAAGTTGAAGACATGTCCTTCATCTGGTCCAGAAGACATTGTAGATTCCCCTGGTCCTTTGACCCGTAGTATGGGGATTATCCTGACCTTCATCAGGTTCAGTCGACTGGGAACATTCCCAATTGGCTCATGTAGAGTCAAGTTGAAGACCTGGCCTTCATCTGGTCCAGAAGACATTGTAAACTCCCCTGGTCCTTTGACCCATAGTATGGGGATTATCCTGACCTTCCACGGGTTCAGTCGACTGGGAACATTCCCCATGGCTCATGTAGAGTCAAGTTGAAGACCTGGCCTTCATCTGGTCCAGAAGACATTGTAGACTCCCCTGGTCATTTGACCCGTAGTATGGGGATTATCCTGACCTTCATCAGGTTCAGTCGACTGGGAACATTCCCCATTAGCTCATGTAGAGTCAAGTAGAAGAACTGGCCTTCATCTGGTCAAGACGACATTAAAAGACTCCCCTGGTCCTTTGACCCGTAGTATGGGGATTATCCTGACCTTCATCAGGTTCAGTCGACTGGGAACATTCCTCATGGCTCATGTAGAGTCAAGTTGAAGACATGTCCTTCATCTGGTCCAAAAGACATTGTAGACTCCCATGGTCCTTTGACCCGTAGTATGGGGATTATCCTGACCTTCATCAGGTTCAGTCGACTGGGAACATTCCCAATTGGCTCATGTAGAGTCAAGTTGAAGACCTGGCCTTCATCTGGTCCAGAAGACATTGTAAACTCCCATGGTCCTTTGACCCGTAGTATGGGGATTATCCTGACCTTCAACGGGTTCAGTCGACTGGGAACATTCCCCATGGCTAATGTAGAGTCAAGTTGAAGACCTGGCCTTCATCTGGTCCAGAAGACATTGTAGACTCCCCTGGTCCTTTGACCCATAGTATGGGGATTATCCTGACCTTCATCAGGTTCAGTCGACTGAGAACATTCCCCATTAGCTCATGTAGAGTCAAGTAGAAGAACTGGCCTTCATCTGGTTAAGACGACATTAAAAGACTCCTCTGGTCTATGGACCCGTAGTATGGGGATTATCCAAACCTTCATCAGGTTCAGTCGACTAGGAACATTCTATGTTTCTTGTAGAGTTAAGTTGAAGTTTTAAACTTCAGCTACTTCAGAAGACATAGAAGACATCTAGTATCAGGATCAAATCTCTGATGATACACTCGACATATTACTCTTCAAGTCAAATACACTTTGACTTAAAGAGTAGGGAACAAACTGTACGGGCCAAATTTGGACCCAAGGGTAAAATCGTCTTTTCGTCTTAAACCCAACAGTATGCAAGGCCTAACAGTATACAAGACCCAAAATTATTGGACTCTAATTAGACCAATAGCTTCAAGACAATTCTATCTCATTATATACCAACTGCTTCCCTCTTTTTCCTAACACCAAGCATATTCCCACATGCTATGATCTTTCATCAAATACATGAGCACGTTGTGGGACTTATGCCAACTAATGAAGTTATCTTTCTTTACCTATAAAATGGCAACACAATTCACGGAATAGGGGGAGGTCAGAGCTCTCAAACTTGAGTTCCTAAAGTTTCATACTTCCTAAACACTTTCCTCTGCCCTCACGGCCACCCAAAGAAGGTTAAGGTAATAGCAAACCTTGCTTTCACATTTTACTTGTTCACTGTTCATTTCATACTACTGACTTGAGCGTCGGAGTGCCCCCGACACCCACCACACCGTTGGGCAGTCAGCTCCCGCTCACTCTACATTTGTCTTGCAGGATCGCTAATGCCCCCAACCTATAAATTCTGATTGTGGACCTCGGCCGAAATCCAGCATCCACAGCCGGTAGTGTGACTCAGCATCTTTAGAGAAAAGAAGCAAGTCATCAATGTAGACCAGCGTGTGATGCATTATTGGCTGAAAGATCTTTTTCATTGCCTTCTGAAATAGTGATGGCGCTACCTTGAGGTTAAAAGGCAAAACTTTCCACTGGTAATGAGCATTGGGTATGCAAAAGGCTGTTTTGGGCCTTTCTTCTGGGCTTATACCCAATTGCCAAAAACCTGCCTTGAGATCAAACTTTGAGAAGATGTGGGCTTCTCTGATATGGACAAACAGTGAATTGATCTTGGGCAAAGGAAACTTATCATCTTTCAAGAAAGCGTTGAGAGGCTTGTAGTCTATCACCAGACGTTTCTTTCCACGTGCCTTCTCTGAGCGCTTCTCCATAAAAGGCTTGGCAAGCCCAATCAGAAGTTGTGGGCTCAATCAATCTTTGTTGTAGCAACTGGTTGCATTCATTCTGGGCCAAAGCAAGGTTCGAAGGAGTCATCCCCGGATGTGTAGCCTTCGTAGGGTTGATATCCTCATTAAGCTTGAAATGAAGCTTAATAAAGAACTATTCATTTCTCCATAATGGGTTTGGATGATTAAAGTCGTTGTGAGACTCTGACCAAAACGGAGAGAACTATTGTTTCAATTCTTCAAAATCCACCATATCCACCTCACTGCAAAGGAATGAAACAACTTTGGAACAGTAGTATAAGGCTTAATGAATCTTTTAAATCGTATACCATTAGGTTGGATCCGAAGTTTCTTGGCTTGATGATAAACATCAAAACCAATCAGAATATCCTTATCCGGTAAATTGGAACCAATGACTCTGGTCCAAATTATGCAATCATGAAAGAACCGGATACCAATAGGTTTCTTGGTGATGAGATCCGTATGGAAGACTTCACCATCAGCAGCTTTGAAATACTCTGTATGCTTCAACCATGCTTCTGGTGGCAAAACTGTTGGATTCATCATGCTTCTGTGAGCTCCTGTGTCCATAAACCCAATGACTTTAATGGGTCTGTCAAATTTTGACGGTAGAATCTGCAAATGGACTAAATGAACTGGAACAGTAGGCTTAAGAGCCTGGCATGGCTGTATAGTGAACACCGGGATATAGCAGTCTGAGCTACTGCTGTCATCTGAACTGGAAAGTTCAGGATTATTGAGTGCGAACACGGTTTCACTGTCCAGTTGATCTTGTTCTGTAAACCACGATTCAGCATCTGCATCGTCAAGATCAATCCTGGAGGACTGATGGATCTGTTGAACCATCTTAGCAGCTTGCTTAAGATTCTTAGGACAATCCTTTGAGAAATGTCATTTCTTTTTGCAAATAAAGTATCTGCTATCTTTAGGCTTTCCACGCCGATCTTTCTGTTTGAAGAATCGAACTAGACGCCATTCCTTGCGTTGTTTCTCATTCTTGCTCTTTTTTTTCTTAAAGAGCTTATGATGGGACTTCTTTTTTGAAGGACATGTGTAGACATTGCATTTTTACATACCAGCCCAATGATTAGCCTCATACGGAGGCACCACCTTTTAAGTCGCGGGAGTCGCGGGAAACGGACGACGGAAGGGAAAAGTCGAGAATTGATGTTTTGTTGGATTTTTGTTCGCTCACTTAACCTCGGGTTTGCTCGTGGAGCTTCTATTTCAGAATTTATTCCCGCCCCGAACCTTAAAACCTACCCCTGTGTCCCTTCAACTTACATGCAAAAATAAAAATCACCAACCAATTAAATAATTCAAATTAAATCAAACCATTAAAAAAACAAACAAACCAATTAATAACAATTTTAACAAAAAAATAATAATAATAACAAATAATTAAAACAAAAAAAATAAAATACACAACACAAATAAATAAAAAATACTAACCAAACACAAATAATCAATCAACAAACACCAAATAAAATAAACCCACCCTTCACGGTCTTTTACACACACACACAAATTCAACAACACCCCATGCTTCACGCCTAATCACAAACACAAAGCTAACAAAAACCATGTCACTCATTCCTACTCATACACGCCCATAACAAATAATGAACAACAAACCCATTCCCCTGCACCATCCATAACCACTCTGCACGCCCCATGCAGACCCATAAGCACCCATGTCGTGCCTCTCTCTCTCACTCTAAATGAAGCCACATAAACCCTAAGACACTTTCACGCAGGGAGAGGACCACTCTCGGCAAGACTGCCCTTGATCAACTCTATCACACCCCTCAATAGCCCACTTCATCACCACTGCCTCACCACCTCATGAACTAAAAACCCTCACCTCGGCTCTCTCCCTCTTACAGACACTCGGCAGCTCAACCCTAAACAAACCTCAACACATCTCGTGCCCTCAGCCACGTACCAGCCCCTCCCCTCAAAAGCCACACAACTCAGCTCTCCCTCTCGGCTTCACCATACACGTAACTGCCCCCTCATACTCACGCTAACTGCCCCTTCTCAGCTTACTGCCTCTTCTTCCCCACGCACACTGCAAGCAACTCACGGACCTTCAACAAACTGACTCAGCCCCTCAATCACATGGCACCTCTCTCCTGAACCACCCATCCTAGCCTCCATCAACGCAAAAACAACTCACCCTAAATGAACCCTCATACAGTAATAATAAACTCACGTAACTGTCCCTAGACTCACGGCTTCCCCCTCACACTCACACGTCCCTTAGCACACCAATCTTTCATGCACAACACACTGCCTCCTCGCCATTATCACTCAGCCTCTTTCTCTCTCAGCAACTCCCTAGCCACTGCACATACATTTCCCACTCACGACACAGCCCCTTCCTCTCTTAACAGCAGCTCCTCTCCATGTAAATAACAGCCCCTTTACACCACTGATCTCCATTATTCACGGCACTCACACACAGCCCTTCTTCATGTATTAAGCTACAGTTCACGCATACCACAATGGGGGATGGATCATCACGAAGCCTGCCACTCTCAATAGCCTTCAACGCACCAAACTGACATCAACACAGCCTCTGCACTCCCTCCATAAACAGCCACACTAAAACCCTACATTCAGCCACTGACGAACGCCCCTCATTCACTTAACAAATAAGCCCTTAACAGCCCTTTAATCGACCACTCTATCTCTCATTCATGATGAGCCCTTATGCACAATGCTCATCACAGCCACAAAGCCTCAGCCACAAGTGAACTGCATGCACAAATGCTCACAACCTCTCAACCCTTCTCATAACCTTTCATGTGTAACTGCTCCCCCACGCACAGACTTCACCCTAACTCACCACTCCACTCAACAAACGTCCACAAAGCCACTGCTCCTCACCATGCAACCTTCACGTTAAAGACCATCAACAAGCCTTCACCAGCCACGACCTCAACACCCCTTTCACGCCACTGACCAGCCCTTTAAACGCACTTACAACACGTCCCACAGCCGTAGCTTCATCAAACGCCACGGCACCTGTCCTTTTGCCTCACGCTGAGTTTTCCCCTTCACACATGACACTGTTTTATCTGCACGCCGAGAATCCTAGCAACCTCAACTCATCAACCCCACAGCCACGCTGAATCTGCCCACAACATAGCCCTCCACACATCAGCATCAGCCCTTCTACCGAACTGAAACACTCACAGTAACCCTATGAAAGCACGCCCAGGCAGCCATTACCCCCTTCTCTTCTCACTGTCAACAAACCGAGCACTGACCAAGAAATCCTAGCACCAAAACAACCCACTCACGGCCATAAGGAACAAGACAAATGAACCGACCACAAGCAACCCATTAACCGAAACCAAGACATAAAGCTGCACCCAAATACCGTCCCCGAACAGCGAAGAAAACAGTCCAAAAATAGCCCGAAAACTTGAGTGAAAACAGTGAGAAAAATGAGAGAAAACCGCGAGTGAAAACGGACAAAACAGTAGAAACAACGGACCCGTGAAAACAGCGGAAACAGCGGATCAGTGAAAACAGAGAAAACAGTGAACCTATGAAAACAATGGAAACAACGGACCAGTGAAAATGACAAAACGATATCCCTTCCGACACTCCGACACCGTGGAACGCACTCCCGGAAAGCGACTAAAAAGGTAAGACCTGAGGGCACCCTTTCATTTATTATCCTTTATTTTTAGTTATTTTATTATTTTATTTCGCATGATTATTGTGAATTGGTGCATGATGTGATTTCTGGGTGAACGGAATATGTGTTCTCTCTTGTGGTATATCGGATGGAAACCCGGACGTAAATTCCGTAGCCGAATCCGAATGGACGGTATTGTGGTTTGCACTCGGGATACAATGCCACGTACCACTTGAGATACACGTATCTCGTTTCATCCAAATTTGTATTTGAGCATGTTATAGTCTTTAGGTTATTCGTTTATTATTTAAAGCATGGTTTAATTTAGTTTGTTATTTATTTGTTAAAGCATATTTAGGTTGATTCCTTATGCATGTTATTAGTTTATGATGTGTTTGGATAATGATTTACACATGTTGATTTAATGGTTCAATATGCTCGTTATGTTACATTGCGTGGAGTTATTTGGATGAAAGCATGTTAGATCTAAGTACCCTTGAGCATGATTAGGTTGCTAGTATGTTATTTATTTCTTAAGCATGATTAGGTCGTTAATATGTTATTTCCATATGTATGTTGTGTAGACTTGGTTAAATTATTGCACAAATCCGCCCATTACAAGTGGCATAAGTAAGGGACCATTCTGAACCCAACGGTTTGAGGTCTTCCCTTGCGAGGGGTGAGTGTGGCCTTAAATCATTTTCCCGGTTCACACCGGGTGGCGACTCCATTTTATTTCTCCGGTTTAGTCCCCTGCGGGCTACTCCGTACTCCCGATCGGCCGCGAGCCCGGAACAGCATGCGTCGTCCATTTCCTGTGTCCTACAGTCTGGCGACTCCACTGGGGATAGAGAATCGGCCCCGAAATAATGTCTTGTAATGTTTGTGATTTGTGCTTTAAATTAACCATGTCTATTGTGGGTTTAGGGAGTTTAATCAAAGGTATTAAGGCTAGGTGATGGTTTGGTGTCTTCCTTCACTCACTACCTTTCTATAAGGAAAAGCTGTGAAGGCACCTAGATAATCATTCACCCGTAGCTCATTGTGATAGACTAATTTGGAGGACTCGTTGTTTATTCCTGACACCAAGCGATAAGAGCCTAAGGGGCTAGGGTATTTAAGAGAGCCTCGCTCCACCCTCCCTCTGGGGAATCTACAACGGGAAATCCATTTGACAGTCAGTCACACACCATAACTCGTTGGCACGTACCGTAAGGTATAAAAAGGGTGCGCTCACTTGGTCGCTCGAACCCTTGAGTGGGGAGTCCTAGTTGTGAGCAAACCTTCGTCAGCGGGAGCCTTTGTTTACATTCTTTTAAACCTGCATGCGAACCCTAATTGTATGACCAATAGAAATCATTTCTTTTATGCTTGTGTTTGGGACCATCGTTATTTGGATTCAATTGGACTTTTTGTCAAGAGATATGAACTGGTTGGGCCACTTAAACTGGAACGAGTTCGTGTCCTTTGACAATTGGGTCAAAAGTTTCTAAAATGCCGATGGGCCATTTTGTGTTTAGGCCTCTTATTATTTGAAGTTGTTTAGTTATGTTATCGCAAAAGTATGAACCTTATTGGGCCTTTTCAACAGGGACAAGTTTGCACCGCGCAATAATGTGATTGAATGCTTTAAAATGATGATAGGCCAACTTATATGTAATTTCTGCATCTCACGTATTTCATGCATACACGCATCATGTTAACCCTTTTGTGTCTTAAAAGCCATCATAGATTCCCGTTGGGTTAGGAAAGCAGAGACTCGTCAAGAGACGTCAGTCAACATGAGCAAATTAGCAAACGAGAGATCCTGCCTGGATCAATTGGAGATTAAAGTAACTGAAATTATTGAGATGTTGCAAGTTCTGACTAATGTTGTGGCCAGTCTGACCGTACCCGGTACAGCGCAGATAACAGAAAGTTTTACAATCAGAATGGAAAGACCATTGGGGAATCCTCAGAAGAAGTAAGCAGAAAAGATAGTATAGTCATTCAGAAATTGGGAAACGGAGCAGTGAAACTGTCAGACTTGGAAGGGAACGAGTTCACCGAGCCGATCAATGTTAACAGATTAAAGCTGTATTTAGCCTGAGGGAGAGAAGACTGAGCAGTCACCAAGAGAATTGGCAGAAGACCTAACCCAACGGGCTAGGAAACTCATGCATACATGCTTGCACGTAACTTGCATCCCTTGTTTTGCGTTTTGTTTTTACAGTTTTCAAGCAAAGGGGAACTAGCAAGGGACGATCAGAGACATATGACGCCGAGGAGCACAATGAGGGTCTCACCCATCATGAACAGGAGGACCTCTACACTTCATACGTATACATTACATGCACACGTCTTTATTCTGTTGTTTTGTATTCGCAGGTTTCAACGAAGGAAGAAAGAGAAAGCAGCAAAGATCAAAAGGTGGCACAAGCACTGAGGATGACATTGAAGACACATTGACATATGGATTTCGGTCATGTCTGGCTGAAGACGATGAATTTAGTGCTAACAGGGAGGCAACCCATGCACTTTATTGCGATTTCTATTTTCATGTTTTGTGTATAGATGTCGTAGAATTTTTAATTATGTGTTTTTTGGTAGGTAAAATCAAAGACATGTCATTTTAAGACAGAGGGAATGGTGATTGGCAATCACAAAGATGGGAGCTAATTCATTAGTGGTGGCAGAGTAAAAGAAGAATTCATGAGACGCATCCTAATGAACTTATGCCAAGCAATAGGCGTATTGAGTACACAATTCATTTGCTTTAATTATTGCTTTGATTTGCCTTCTTTTGTTATTTTCTGTTATTTTCGTGGACAGGATCCATAACTTTTGACCTTTTAGGACTTCTTTTGGCATTTTCTTTTATTTTCGTGGATAGAATCCACGACTTTTTGACATTTCACGATTTCTTTTGTTGTTTTCGTAGACCGGATCCATTGACCTTTTGACTTCTCGTGACCTCTTTTGTGGTTTAGCTAACCACCATTCGGTGAAAGGTATTAGTACAATTATTACTCATCTTTTTTTTAAGTACTATAAATTCAGCTCAATATTTATCTCCTCAACACATTCAAATATACATCCGTGTAAAAGAGAGAAAATGGAAGCCACTTCAAGAAGACGAGTTGAAACTATTTGTGTGTTTTGCGGTACCAGTGTGGGTACTAAACCGCAATACATAGAGGCAGCATAAGAATTGGGTCGAGTCATTGCTGGACGGAATATGCACTTAATATACGGTGGAGGCAATCTTGGACTGATGGGAATTGTTTCAAAGGCTGTACATGACGGAGGCAGTCCAGTTCTGGGAATCATCCCAAAACCTTTGGCGGAGGCGAATTTGATAGGACCATCAAACGGAGAAGAATTGATCGTGCCGGGAATGTCAGAGCCACTGGTGGAAATGATTAACCGTGCAGATGCCTTTATTGCTCTACCAGGAGGCTTGGGCACGTTGGAGGAAATGTTTATAGTGCTATCTTGGGCGAATCTGAACATACACCAGAAACCTCTTGGATTGTTTAACATTGATGGATTTTATGATTTTCTCTATGTGTTTCTTGAAGACATCCGAAGAAATGGGTCCGTCACAAAACCTGTGAACGAACTCCTTTTCACAGCCAGAACTGCCCAAGATTTAATTGACCAAATCTTGGCCTTTGAACCGCATGTGGACCCTATCATTTCCGAGATCAAATGGTCTGAGGACGATCGTGGTAAAAAGCGTAAATTGAATCTGGATCTTAACCTCTAAGTCTTATGTATTAGTATCTTGTTTATTTTGTGTTATTTAAATAATAAATAATGAAAAAATGAAAAAAATTTGAGTGAGAGAAGTCTTTGATATTTAGACATATGTCCGATGATGACATTGTATGCTGTAGGGAGAAACCCTAGAAACGATAAGTGCGAGACGCGCTCTCTCCCGGTATTCTGAATGGATTGATCTCAGTTAGACTCACGAGCACTTGATTACGAGATCTCAGCAGTAGAAGCCTGAGTGGTTGGCAAGATGACTAGTTGAAGAGATAATGGATCAGTGAATGACCGTTTGCCTGGATGTCCACCCTGGTTTACTGATGCTACGATATATGATATGGTTGGAAATAAAAATAAAAGTCTCTGAAATAAAAAGAAAAGAAGAAAAAATAGACCACCTATAACCGATAAGCGTGAAGCTACTCATGGGCGAGTATTAGGACCACCATGAGGAGAAATGCTACCTTAAAGGGTAGGTGTGTCAGAAAAGAAAAGAAAAGAAAAAAAAATCCAAAATGAAAAGAAAGAGACGAAAGAAAAAAAGATGAAAACCATATCATGTTGAGTATGCTGAAGTAATCACAGAATGTGATTAAGACATCCAGGTTGGTTAGACCCACTAGTTCGATTCTCTGAAACGAAATCACCAAGTTGGCTTACTTAAGGACTAAGCTGCGAAAGAACCTTAGCACACACGCACTAAGAGTCTAGTTCAGATCACCCATTCAGACAATCGAAATTGAGTGTATCAAGTACTTTGAAGGTTCTCTGGTTTTGACACGAAACATTCATTGAGGACAAAAATATGTTTAGCTATCAGGATTGTCTCGAGGAGAGCAGTATACTTTGAAGTAAATCATTCACATCAGTATTCAGTCTTTGTTGAGTATGTCAGTATGGGGGCGAGGCCCACATCAGTTTCAGTTTGGGGCGAGGCCCATATCAGTTTGGGGCGAGGCCCACATCAGTTTCAGTCTGGGGTGAGGCCCACATCAGTATCAGTTTTAGGGCGAGGCCCATGTCAGTATCATTCTGGGGGCGAGGCCCATATCAGTATCAGTCGGGGGCGGGCCCACATCAGTGTCAGTCTGGGGGCGAGGCCCATATCAGTATCAGTTTGGGCGAGGCTCATATCAGTATCAGTCGGGGGCGAGGCCCACATCAATGTCAGTCTGGGGGCGAGGCCCATATCAGTATCATTTTAGACGAGGCCCATATCAGTGTCAGTCTGGGGGCGAGGCCCATATCAGTATCAAGTTTGGGCGAGGCCCATATCAGTATCAGTTTTGGGCGAGGCCCATATCAGTATCAGTTTGGGCGAGACCCATATCAGTATCAGTCGGGGGCGAGGCCCACATCAGTGTCAGTCTGGGGGCGAGGCCCATATCAGTATCAGTTTGGGCGAGGCCCGTATCAGTATCAGTTTGGGGCGAGGCCCATATCAGTATCAGTTTGGGGCGAGGCCCACATCAGTATCAGTCTGGGGCGAGGCCCATATCAGTATCAGTCTGGGGGCGAGGCCCATATCAGTATGAGTTTGGGGTGAGGCCCATATCAGTATCAGTCTGGGGGCGAGGCCCACATCAGTTTCAGTTTGGGGCGAGGCCCATATCAGTTTGGGGCGAGGCCCACATCAGTTTCAGTCTGGGGGCGAGGCCCACATCAGTATCAGTTTTGGGGCGAGGCCCATGTCAGTATCAGTTGAGGGCGAGGCCCACATCAGTATTAGTCTGGGGCGAGGCCCACATCAGTATTAGTTGGGGGCGAGGCCCGCATCAATATCAGTTTTGGGGCGAGGCCCACGTCAGTATCAGTTGAGGGCGAGGCCCACATCAGTATCAATTTGGGGCGAGGCCCACATCAGACCCACGGGAACAAGACCCACAACACAACTCAACAAATCGGGAACAAGACCCTCAGCTCAAAATGAGAACAAGACCCACGAGAACAAGACCCACAATTCAGCACGGGAACAAGACCCACAACTCAATTCAGGGAACAAGACCCTCAACATAATTCAGATCGGGAACAAGACCCACAACTCAATTCAGGGAACATGACCATCAGCTCAAAATGGGAACAAGACCCACAACAAAACTAAACACAATTCAGGGAACAAGACCCTCAGCTCAAATCGGGAACAAGAGCCACAATTCAGATCGGGAACAAGACCCACAACAAAATTCAGATCGGGAACAAGACCCACAAATCAGATCGGGAACAAGACCCACAACTCAGTTCAGGGAACAAGACCCTCAACACAATTCAGATCGGGAACAAGACCCACAACACAATTCAGGGAACAAGACCATCAGCTCAAATCGGGAACAAGACCCACAATTCAGATCGGGAACAAGACCCACAACTCAGTTCAGGGAACAAGACCCTCAACACAATTCAGATCGGTAACAAGACCCACAACTCAGTTCAGGGAACAAGACCCTCAACACAATTCAGATCGGGAACAAGACACACAACTCAATTCAGGGAACAAGACCCTCAGCTCACTTCGGGAACAAGACCTAGAGGTCGCAGTACCTCACCACCAAATCAATTCAGTTCGAAGCAATAGGTGAGTCAGGTGGCAGCTGGCGAGCCAGGTAAGTAAAAATACATTTCACGTACTTTGATAGAATTGTCATTGTCACACACTGCACAAGTCCCATCAAAGTGGGGGCGACTGTAGACATTGCATTTTTACATACCAGCCCAATGATGAGCCTCATACGGAGGCACCACCTTTTAAGTCGCGGGAGTCGCGGGAAACGGACGACGGAAGGGAAAAGTCGAGAATTGATGTTTTGTTGGATTTTTGTTCGCTCACTTAACCTCGAGTTTGCTCGTGGAGCTTCTATTTCAGAATTTATTCTCGCCCCGAACCTTAAAACCTACCCCTGTGTCCCTTCAACTTCCATGCAAAAATAAAAATCACCAACCAATTAAATAAATTCAAATTAAATCAAACCATTAAAAAATACAAACCAATTAAATAACAATTTTAACAAAAAAATAATAATAATAACAAATAATTAAAACAAAAAAATAAAATGCACAACACAAATAAATAAAAAATACTAACCAAACACAAATAATCAATCAACAAACACCAAATAAAATAAACCCACCCTTCACGTGTCTTTTACACACACACACACAAATTCAACAACACCCATGCTTCACGCCTAATCACAAACACAAAGCTAACAAAAACCATGTCACACATTCCTACTCATACACGCCCATAACAAATAATGAACAACAAACCCATTCCCCTGCACCATCCATAACCACTCTGCACGCCCCATGCAGACCCATAAGCACCCATGTCGTGCCCCTCTCTCTCACTCCAAATGAAGCCATATAAACCCTAAGACACTTTCACGCAGGGAGAGGACCACTCTCGGCAAGACTGCCCTTGATCAACTCTATCACACCCCTCAATAGCCCACTTCATCACCAACTGCCTTCACCACCTCATGAACTAAAAACCCTCACCTCGGCTCTCTCCCTCTTACAGACACTCGGCAGCTCAACCCTAAACAAACCTCAACACCTCTCGTGCCCTCAGCCACGTACCAGCCCCTCCCCTCAAAAGCCACACAACTCAGCTCTCCCTCTCGGCTTCACCATACACGTAACTGCCCCCTCATACTCACGTTAACTGCACCTTCTCAGCTTACTGCCTCTTCTTCCCCACGCACACTGCAAGCAACTCACGGACCTTCAACAAACTGACTCAGCCCCTCAATCACATGGCACCTCTCTCCTGAACCACCCATCCTAGCCTCCATCAACGCAAAAACAACTCACCCTAAATGAACCCCCATACAGTAATAATAAACTCACGTAACTGTCCCTAGACTCACGGCTTCCCCCTCACACTCACACGTCCCTTAGCACACCAATCTTTCATTCACAACACACTGCCTCCTCGCCATTATCACTCAGCCCTTTTCTCTCTCGGCAACTCCCTAGCCACTGCACATACATTTCCCACTCACGACACAGCCCATTCCTCTCTTAACAGCAGCTCCTCTCCATGTAAATAACAGCCCCTTTACACCACTGATCTCCATTATTCACGGCACTCACACACAGCCCTTCTTCATGTATTAAGCTCCAGTTCACGCATACCACAAGGGGGGATGGATCATCACGAAGCCTGTCACTCTCAATAGCCTTCAACGCACCAAACTGACATCAACACAGCCTCTGCACTCCCTCCATAAACAGCCACACTGAAACCGTACATTCAGCCACTGACGAACGCCCCTCCTTCACTTAACAAATAAGCCCTTAACAGCCCTTTAATCGACCACTCTATCTCTCATTCATGATGAGCCCTTATGCACAATGCTCATCACAGCCACAAAGCCTCAGCCACACGTGAACTGCATGCACAAATGCTCACAACCTCTCAACCATTCTCATAACCTTTCACGTGTAACTGCTCCCCCACGCACAGACTTCACCCTAACTCACCACTCCACTCAACAAACGTCCACAAAGCCACTGCTCCTCACCATGCAACCTTCACGTTAAAGACCATCAACAAGCCTTCACCAGCCACGACCTAAACACCCATTTCACGCCACTTACCAGCCCTTTAAACGCACTTACAACACGTCCCACAGCCGTAGCTTCATCAAACGCCACGGCACCTGCCCTTTTGCCTCACGCTGAGTTTTCCCCTTCACATATGACACTGCTCTATCTGCACGCCGAGAATCCTAGCAACCTCAACTCATCAACCCCACAGCCACGCTGAATCTGCCCACAACATAGCCCTCCACACATCAGCACCAGCCCTTCGACCGAACTGAAACACTCACAGTAACCCTATGAAAGCACGCCCAGGCATCCCTTACCCCCTTCTCTTCTCACTGTCAACAAACCGAGCACTGACCAAGAAATCCTAGCACCAAAACAACCCACTCACGGCAATAAGGAACAAGAAAAATGAACCGACCATAAGCAACCCATTAACCGAAACCAAGACATAAAGCTGCACCCAAATACCGTCCCCGAACAGCGAAGAAAACAGTCCAAAAATAGCCTGAAAACTTGAGTGAAAACAGTGAGAAAAATGAGAGAAAACCGCGAGTGAAAACGGACAAAACAGTAGAAACAACGGACCCGTGAAAACAGTGGAAATAGCGGATCAGTGAAAACAGAGAAAACAGTGAACCTATGAAAACAATGGAAACAGCGGACCAGTGAAAATGACAAAACGATACCCCTTCCGACACTCCGACACCGTGGAACGCACTCCCGGAAAGCGACTAAAAAGGTAAAACCTGAGGGCACCCTTTCATTTATTATCCTTTATTTTTAGTTATTTTATTATTTTATTTCGCATGATTATTGTGAATTGGTGCATGATGTGATTTCTGGGTGAACGGAATATGTGTTCTCTCTTGTGGTATATCGGATGGAAACCCGGACGTAAATTCCGTAGCCGAATCCGAATGGACGGTATTGCGGTTTGCACTCGGGATACAATGCCACGTACCACTTGAGATACACGTATCTCGTTTCATCCAAATTTGTATTTGAGCATGTTATAGTCTTTAGGTTATTCGTTTATTATTTAAAGCATGGTTTAATTTAGTTTGTTATTTATTTGTTAAAGCATATTTAGGTTGATTCCTTCTGCATGTTATTAGTTTATGATGTGTTTGGATAATGATTTACACATGTTGATTTAATGGTTCAATATGCTCGTTGTGTTACATTGCGTGGAGTTATTTGGATGAAAGCATGTTAGATCTAAGTACCCTTGAGCATGATTAGGTTGCTAGTATGTTATTTATTTCTTAAGCATGATTAGGTCGTTAATATGTTATTTCCATATGTATGTTGTGTAGACTTGGTTAAATTATTGCACAAATCCGCCCATTACAAGTGGCATAAGTAAGGGACCATTCCGAACCCAACGGTTTGAGGTCTTCCCTTAAATCATTTTCCCGGTTCACACGGGTGGCGACTCCATTTTATTTCTCCGGTTTAGTCCCCCGCGGGCTACTCCGTACTCCCGACCGGGCCGTGAGCCCGGAACAGCATGCGTCGTCCATTTGTTGTGTCCTACAACATGCGCAATTCTTCTTATCTTTGCACTTGATCTGCAAATGAGGCTTTTTGCACGTAGCTTTAAATGGCTGATTGTCTTTGAGCATCTCCCTGACAAGTGTACGTTGATCACAAATCTTGTTAAGAGCTTTGATGGCGATCTGGTGAATTTATCCAAGGGACATGTCTGTAACTTTCTGCTGCATAACCTGTATCAAGTGATGCATTTCCTCATGTAGCTCCTCTGGAAGAGAGGCAGCATACGTATGCTTAAGATTCGGATCATTGTATCCGTTGAGCTTGTAGAAATGCTTTGACATTCTCTGGAAATGGGTGTTAAGATCTTTAATCTTTAACGAACAACACCGCATTTGAAAGTATTCCCGGCGAGCCTGTTCTAACAATGGGGCTCCTTCTCCGAGGAATTCTTTGTGTATGATACCCATAGCTACAGCCCCTGATTCGACCTGGTAGAATTGTTGTTGTCTGAAACCTCCGAGACTAAGGAACCATTCTCTCAAGGCTCCAAGATTACGAGAAACAAATTCTACAAGGACATTGTGCACAGTATTGTCTGGCTTAAGTAGCATCAGATCCGTCCATGCAATGAATTCTTGCATTCTGTTAGGCCATTTGGACGGTGGGACATCATCAAAAGTGAACCAAGGACCAGTAACTGGCTTGGAAGATGTCGGTTGTGACTGTGTAGTTGTACATGTAGGTACGTACTCAGTATCTTCGGGTTCTTCGGTCATTGGCTCATTTGATCCAGTAGATATGGCCATCAACATCTTTGTGATGTCTTCCATTTCATCTGAGTCACTGGATACGATCTGGGTGGAAACACTCTCAGGTTCTGAGGATTGCTAAGACTGAACAGAACTTTCAGGTTCAGGCTCTTGGGTTGAGAGCTGTTGGGTA
The DNA here is from genome assembly GCA_019454045.1 of Zanthoxylum bungeanum. Classification (NCBI taxonomy): domain Eukaryota; kingdom Viridiplantae; phylum Streptophyta; class Magnoliopsida; order Sapindales; family Rutaceae; genus Zanthoxylum; species Zanthoxylum bungeanum. Next base: position 42,596 of record SKCR01004394.1, read on the forward strand.
TAAAGTTGCTGGGTTGTAACAGTCGGTTGAGGTTGGGGAGTTTGTAACGGTATAGTAGGAAACTGTGTTTCTGGAACATAGGTTTGTGTTTGGGAACGACGTGTGTAGGGCTGTGAAGGTCCTGGTTGAGATATCGGTTGGGGTAATGGTTGTGAATATATTGGTGGAACTGGGTTTTCTAGATATTGTCGTTTTGGTGGTGCTGGTTTCCAAGTACCATGGACACTACCATAAATTTTTGACCAGTCTGTTTGAGACGAGGTAAATAATGAAGGTGGGTAAGGTTGATAGGCTGGATATGAGAAGGTTGGTGAGAATGGGCTAGGTGTGAAAGTCTGTGGAACAAATGGGGTTCGCCTGTCGGCTTCCATTTTTGCTAGTTCTGCTTTCAGTTTCTTCATCTCAGCTTCTTTATGGTCAAATTCTGGACCAAAATGGTTATGAGAGACCATGGTTCTCATGTCTCTATCTAGCTGAGCAATTTGAGCCACTGTATCTTCATACATCCGTTGTAGCATACTGGCTAACAAATCCACATTTGTCTCTGTCCTCTGAACATGATGAACAACATGATCTACCTTAGTTTCAATACTGCGAAGTACAGTATTTTGAACTCTAGCGTTTTGTGCGTGCCAGTTTAGCACAGCTTCATGTTGTTTAGGTTCTTCCAATTGACCACTGGGTGTGACAGTAGTTGGCTGGACATAAGGCTTAGCAACAACCTTAGTATGTGGGTCAACAATCTTCTCGAGCGGTGGGAACTGCTCCTGGTAAGAAGACGTTGAAGGCTTGAACATCATGCAAGGTTTCATCTGTGGAAGAGGCTTAGCAGTCCATTTTTTCTTTGGACGGAAGCTGATGAGTGGGATACGCTTTATGATCTGACCGGATACATCTTTAAGCAGTATCTCATCCTTTCCGATCTCTTATATGAATCTCTTAGGTTGAGGCTCTTTTCGTTCTGTTATGCCAACTGTAGGACTGTGGTCTGTATCGTCTCGCCATGGTTTGTCCGGTTTGCATAGAGACTTTGGCTTCTTTAACTTCCTTCTTCTCCTCCTCCTGAGGAGATCTTCGTCATTGTCACTATCATCAAGGAGATGACAGTCACAATCTGGGTCGCACATGCCTGACCCTGGAGCATCCCATATAAAATGTCCATCGATCTTTGAAGTATAGACCAGAAAGCCATCTGAATCAAAAGCTTCGATCGGGATGTCATTTCTCTCAGACCATTGGTCGGATCTGGAGAAATCATACAGGAGAATGGTATCGCACTTTCAACTGGCTCAGGCTGAGCAAAAGATGTGCGAACAGTACCATCAGTCTGTCTGGAGAAGACAGCTTGTGTGTTTTGGATGGGCTAAGTGCTCCGTAGGAACTTTTCATAGTTGGTCAGCCATTCCAAAGGCATGAGCTTTAACAGCTCTTCTTTCTCTATATGTCGAGGGATCTACACTATTGTTGGCACCTTGTCAGCAGAAGTCTGATATGCCAGAATCATAAGAGCATCTTTGGACGCTGTGGCAGATGGAAGATCAACAGAATGATCTTGCAGACGGTACACCAGTTGATGGTGTAAGGTAGCCATCATCGAAGACTCGATCTGTGCCGCGCCTTGGATCTGAACTTGGATCTTAAAGGCAGTTGGCAGATTTGGATCCTGCAGAGACAGATTATAATTTGGGTAGAAGGTTAACAACACACTCCCAGTATTGAGAGTGGTGAGAACAGTGCCAATTACTGCGTGTTGATACTCCTTGAATCTGCAATCCAACAAAACAAGTCTGGCAGTCACTGGTAATCATTTCCTTCCATGGAGAGTAAGAATAACTCTCACAGCACCCATATGGAAATGAGTGTACCCTTCTGCTTTCCAGCTGAGACGAAATCTTTTGGTATCTCCAGATCTACATACTGCTCATCATTTGTGGCTCGGAGAACGCACTGATCCAGCTTGGAGGTCTGGACATATTCTTTAGCAGTCGGACGATGTGTAGAAATAAGAGTACGAATACTCCTAGTGACAGTACTGAGTCTTTTGTACAGGTTATAAGGGTTTAGAAGAAGTGAATGGGTCTTAGAGACTTGAACATCCTCTGGAACATGTGAATATTCCACAAGATTTTCAATTTTAGAGGTTATTCTTTTAGAACAAGAACATGGTAAGGAAATAATAGAAGATATTCTTACTAACTCACTAGCAGAAGTAAAAGACGAAGAAGAAGACTCTACAATAGACATAGTTTTAAGATTGACTGACTCTCAAAGTGTTTTGACAATATATGTGAGGACGGTTCTCTCCTACTCACACTGAGAAGAGAACTCCACTACAACCACTATTACAAATCCACTATTTTACCACATCTCTGAACAGTAAATGCTCTGGCGCTGATACCAAACCTCGGGTTGCTCTCTACTACGTCCCTACCACCACATTAAAGGGCATAAACGGCACTTCATGTCAATCTCAATCTCAATTAGTTATTATCATTCTCAATTTTCTTATTCAGCTTACTTATTTCTTTAAAAAAAAATGGCAAGCTCATCTGAGAACATAATGTCAAATATGCCAACTCAAGAGAGCGCCCCTAGTGTCAGTGCACAATCACGGAGAAGAGAAGTTAAAGCTCGTTCCTCGGATGTTTTCAAAATTCATTTTCATTTAGACCGCCAAGACGATGATACTTCAAGAGCAATTTGCAACCATTGTGAGGTTTCCTATAAATTTTCTGGTGGATACGGAAATATGATCAAACACTTGGAAATGCATCATGAGGTTGAACTTGGAATTGATACGACGCAACTCAAATGGCCAGGTACGCATCATCTAGTAGAGGTACGAGTGCTGTAGATTTATTTAAATATTCTGATGCAAAAAATAGAGAAGAATTTGTGAAATTAACTTGTATGGCACATCTTTCTTTAAGCTTTGGTGAAAAACTTCATTTCTAATTACGTGCAATTAAATCCTGCAAAATGCTGCATATAGAATGACTCGAAACACAAAAAACGTCATATTTTTAAATTATACAAAGATTGTAAAATTATTTTAAATGAAATATTTAAAGAGATTAAAGGTCGTATTTCTATATGTTCTGATATTTGGAGTGACCATTGGCAAACACACTCATACATTGGTGTGACTTGTCATTAGATTGATGCATCATTTACCATGCAAAAATGATTTATTGCATTTAGAGTTTTTGATGACCAACATACTGCACAAAATATTTATAGAATGATTAAGGTAATTTTTGATAAATATGATTTAGTAGATAAAATTTTAACAATTAGATTTGATAATGCATCTACAAATACTGCATCCATTAATGATTTAAAAGAAATATGTCAACCAAATTTAGGGGGTCGGTCTTTTCATGTTCGTTGCACATGTCATGTCCTTAACTTATATGTTCAAGATGGTCTGAATTATTATCACCTTTCATTGATCCTATTAAGACGGCACTTAATTGTATTTGGTCATATTCTCAACTTAGGAGAGAATGAGCCAAGTTTTGTAAAATAAATGGTATTAAACCAATTAAATTTTCAAGAGATGTTCCAACATGTTGGAATTCAATTTATTTTCTTTTATGTCAAGCATTACAATACAAAGATGCATTATGTAGTTTTTTTTTCTCAACATGTTCAAAATATCACACTTTTTCATAGTCAATGAGATATTTGTGAAAAAAAATTAGAAATTTTAAAATTTTTTAATGATGTTAAATTAATTTTTAGCGATGTTTATTATCCTACAACACATTTATTTCTTCTTGAAAGTTTGAATATTGTTGGTACTCTGGATGAACATGTTGAAAGTAACATCCTAATGATTTTGTTTTGTTCGAAACCATTACTGCTATGAAGGTAAAATGGTTGAATTATTTTAGAGAAATTATTTTACTTATATCTTATTACTGCTATTTTTTATCCTAAATTTAAATTAGAAGGTTTGAATAGTATTTTTACAAGCATACTATGATTATTTTGGAATATTAAATGAAATTGATATTACAAGAATAATAGTGAGATTAAGAAATGATTTAATTGAGTTATTTAATGATTATATTGTAAGATATAACTTAGGAACATTTGGTGAATCTAGTAGTAGTGAACCGGTAATTCAAACAAGACTTAGCACATGTGATCGTTGGTTACTGCAACGAAATAAAAAAGCTAGGGATACGACAACTAATAACCCTGAATTAGATAATTATTTATCTACAAATTTCGAGTTTCCTACTGAAAGTTTAGTTAGTAAAAATTTTAAAATCCTTGAATGGTGGAACCGACATCAAAATATATATCTTATTTTATCAATTATTGCTAAAGAGATATTGGCATCACATATATCCACCGTTGCGGTTGAGCAAGCCTTCAGCTTGAGAGGCAATATATTGGAAGCTAGACGATCTTCATTACATTCAAGCACTCTAGAAGCAACATCTTGTGTGGATGATTGGACTCGAGCTGATCTGAGACAACAAGAAGATGCCTCTGATGATTTCGAAGACTTGTTCGATAATGCATCTGCAACAACAAGTGCAAGTGGAACCGGAGTTGAAGGATCAACTGATAATGATGATTGATAATTACAAAATTGTAAATTTACAAAGGGGAAATATCTTAAAATTGTAATGAAACTACGTGAGCTTTGATTCTTCTCACTCCTGGAGGATACGTATGCAACTTAAATTTTTTAAAATTTAAGTTCAAGCTCATCAGTTTAATAATTTTATTTATTTATTAAATTAATGTAATTTATTTTAATTTATTTTCAAAATTTTTTTAAAAAAAAATAGAGAGGTTCGAACCGAACCGGTCGGTTCCGGTTCCACTTAAGTGTGGAACCGAAACCGGCCGGTTCGGTTCGATTCCAAATCGGAACAGAACCGCCGGCCAGATCTAGGGGTGAGTTCTTGTTCCGTTCAACCGAGATTTATATGATTTTCATCTCGAATAAAAAATTATAGCCCTGGGAATTATCAGATTCGGATCGAATCCGAATCCGAATCCGATCCGATAAACTCACATAAATTTGATTCGATCGGACTCGAATATCTTGTCAAACTCGATCCGATTTGATCCGATTATTATCGAATCGAACCAATCCGATCCGAATAATTTCGGATCGGATCAGTTTGATTCTATAAGTGGTCCAAATTCGGAATAATATCCGAAATTTAATAATGATCCGAAAATTCGGAATAATATCTTAAATTTGATAATGATCCAAATTCGGATCGGATCGGTTTTTTAGGTTGTTGTAAGTGCAACGGTCTGTGTCCGAGGATCTTAGGGCTCTTGCGTGAAGGATTCGTGGGTCTGTGTTTGTGTATAGGGGCTGATGGTTCATGTTAAGTGCCTTGTAACTGAAACCGAGTTTTTTTTTTTACATGATTTGAAATCCATTCTTCTCGGTTATGCAAGAACAAGAAACTGCAAATTAAACATACACAAACTAATAAATATAAATATCAAGAAACTGCAAAAACGAACGAAAAGAAGGTGAAACATGCAGGTAAGAAACAAGCATGTAGAGGGAGAGGGAGACGATGAAACAAGCAGCAAATGAAATTAAATAAGAAGAAATAATCGAAGAAAAAAATTATTTACATTCTTAAACGAGTCTTAAAAATTAGGCTGACTTTACTATTATACAAAAAAAAAAAAAAAAAATTAGATCTGATCGGATTGGTTTTTATCCGATCCGAAATCCGTCGAATCCAATCGTCTCTGTTCGATCGGATAAAAGAATTATGTCTGGTCAAGGAACAGTCAATACTTCGATGTCTTCAGTCTCTGATATCTGCACCATGTTATGCCCTCATATCGGTCAAATCCAGGAGACCAGGTTTATGTATTATGTCTGGTAAAGGAACGATCAATACCCTCAGAATATTCGTCATTCCCAAAAGAAGAAAATCATTTTTTGCTCTTCCCGTACTATTAAAAATACTTGGTCACAAAAATCACCATCAACAAAATCTATTTGTCATCCGGTTCATGCAAACCCAACCCAATAACTGTAATTCATGTCTTTGTAAGAAAAGCCATAAACTATCATTTGTCGATTCCATCATTTGATGATTTATTCAGATGTCTAGTTCTCCCTAATAGAGTCATTTGATGGTTTTAAAATAAATATTATGTAACATTCATCGATCATTTTAAATACCTGTATGTCAGCTTACTGTTAAGTGGATCTCAAACTGGATCGTGGCCCAAACTCTCTGGGCTTTACAAACTTGATCGTGGCCCAAACCCTCGTGAAGTCAGAATATGTGGAAAGAGAGAGCCTGGGGAAGCAGTTGCAATCTTTTTTCTATCCGAGTTAAATATATTATCTGTTTTACAAATATATTTATCCACGCGGATTTATTTTTGACGTGAATTTCAAGCTCGTCAAAATTACGTCTAATTAAAGTTATAAAGGAATCCATTATTTATAAACACATTGATTAATATATCCATCTCACATTAAAATTTAATTGGTAAAGAAAATTTAGCTACACTTCAAATAAAAACTTAAATTTTGGCTATGTAATTAAATATTAACCATACATATATATGTGGGTAAAAGATTATAAAAATATAAATTATAATTTTAAAAATAAAATATTTATTCTACATCTATAATGTCACGCCACATTATCCGGTAGGCCCATTTATATAAAAGATACCGCAACAGCATTATCATATGATCCTGCGGCAACACACAGAAACAAAAATGGGTCCCACAGTTTTAGGGGGATGGCCTATTATTATTATTGTCTTTTATTAAGAACTTTAGTCCAATTATTACTGATGTCCACGTGGCACAACGTGTATCACGACATGCATGGCGAGTATTGGAAGCATGGTATGTGGTATATTTCGAGATCGATTCGTTTAATAAATAAGTCATTCGAATTCGAAAATAATAACTCAATTATTAAACGAGATAAAGTCGTAAAAGATGACTTGACTCATTTCTGACTTGTAAATATTATTAGAAATAGACTCGACACATATCGCATCGATACAACTCGACTCAATATCATATAAAGAGAGGTTACAAACATTTGAATTTTATAGGGAAATTATTTAAAATTTGACGGAATAAAAAAAAAATATAAACTAAATCTTTTAAATTAATTGAGCTGGAACTAAAATTTTTAGCAATCGAATTCGAGTGAGCTTGATTTCAATATTTTCTCAACAAATCGAGTTCGAATAATACATGAAAAACTCAATTCGAATTCGAGTATATAAATGTTTATCATCAAGCCTAATCGAGCCGGACACTACTCGGCTCGATTACATCGTTAGCCATGAATAATATTGCATGCATGCATGCATGCACGCACATGGATCATCCATACTGAAAGCGACACGTGGGTAGATAAGATTGGACCACAGACCATGTGAAAACTGAAAAAGCAAAGGTTGGCTGTCAGATGGCTGACGTGAACCGAAGCGATAAGCCACTCAAGTTATTAGTTATAGCTGGAAAACGACAGCGTTTTTTAAGGAGAGTTGTCATGCCAAGCAACACCAAAAAAAATTTTTATTTGTCATTTTTTATTAATAATAATAATAAAATATTAGTTTTATAACTTTATAAATCATCATCATCGAACGAAATCGTTAGAACAAAACAAAAAACTTATATATGATTGCCGCTATAGGATCATACAATAAATGACACGTGTTCTAGTTATTTTGAAAATAATCAATTTAAACAGGGATAAAAAAATAATTAAAACACGTGTCATTCATTATTTGGATGGTCTTATAAGGACTGTCCTTATATAAATTTTATTTTTTGAGTAAATTATAAATTGATTTCTTAACGATGTATATTTTAAGATTCGAAATTACACGATCAATTAAAAAACGGCTTTAAAACTACTCGATCAAACCCTTAAATCGTTTGAAATTATTATTACACAACATATGCTTATGAAATTCCAGCATATTAAAAATACATTTTGCATGTCTTGTGGAATGGAAAATCAATAGTCTTATCTCTCTTTTTTGTTGATTCATTTAATACATTCTTATCTATTTGGCAATGACTATACCAATGGGTGGGGGGATATTTTTATAATGTAACGGGGATATCATGTCATTCATATAATAATTTATTAATATCTTGATATATGTATTAAAATATTGAAAATTTATTAAATAAATGATAATTATACTTAATACAAATCTGCTTATCATATGTTAATTAATCAGTATTATTATGTTATTCATATTTTCATAAGCTATATATATATATATATCAATGAAAATTAAAGTGGAAAAAAATAAGTATTGAAGATGAGACACCACGAGTGGCCCCACATATATACATCCAAAACGAGAGCCAAAGATACTTATATAAGTAGATAAATAATGCAACACAAAATTTTTTTAAAAAAAATAAAAAATTAAATAATTTGAAAGGTAGTATTCATTTGATTTTTTTTTTCTTTTATAACTTGCAATTAATGCTTCATAATTATTTAGAAGGGTCTAGAGTAGAGATAAAATAAATAAATAAAATTCAAGAACCTAAAACTTTACAATGGGTCTATGATTCTTTTGTTTTGTAATTTTTTTTAATTAATATTACACTTTTAAATTATAAAAATAAACAACTAGTATCTCCTAATTACATGTTAGTGTTTTTTGATTATGACGGTTCACTACAAGAAAATAGTTAGATATAAAAATTTAAGGACCCACATAATAACAAATAATAAATTTAGGAGGACAAATCATAAAAATATTTATTTTTAAAATTTTAAATTAAAAAAATAAATTATACGATAGACATGTCATTTTTCGTCTTATGAACCTTCTGCCCCGCTAAAGCGGTAGATATCATTCCAATTTGTTATGTTTTTTTTTTTAAATCGTTGGAAATTTCGTGGTCAAATTACTCATTTCGGGCTTAAGCGGAGCTGGTAAAACCTTCAGCTGTCCCGGATTCTTACAAGAAATACACTCATTGAATTCGAATCCAGAATCTAAAGATCGGATTCTGAATTTTACATCACCAAACCATGCCAATTGGTGAGTAACTTGTTATGTCTTACTAATTAATTCACGATTGTAACAAGCCCACACAAAAAATTGTATACTATCTAGAATACATAGAAATTAAAGATTTAAAGTTTTATTTTAGTGTCAAAATCATCAAATAGCAATAATATTGAAAGAAGCAAGCAATTTGCCTCCCACCCATATATAATAAATGAACTTAATTAATTTGAAGCTACAAAATATCTATATTGATATGTCATTTTATTATTGGAAATCCCATATGGAAGATAGATCATGGGTGGATGTCATCCTCTACCCAATATAATTAATAGAATACATATTATGGTGCAAAAAATTAGATATGTAGTTGCAATGGCCACATTTGGGTATTACAAAATATAAACAATTGTGATTAGATTTAAATTGTGGATCAATGAATTGATCTTAACATTTCAAATTCAAAGTATCGATTTCAAGTTTAATGATAAAAATATTAAGATCAATAGTCTTATTTCAACTACAATGATCTATATTTCAATTTCAATGTTTTTGTGCCGATACTCGAATACATTAACAAAATCCATATTTCGTGCAATACATTTTTTTAATTCCATTTTACTATAAAGTTGTATATTGGCAAAATAACATGTCTACAATACCTCTAGATGCAAGTACAGGGAGGGCGATAAACTTGAAATGAAGATCATTTAATTTGAAACTTAAAGCATTGAATATGAAACATTTCAAGTTCACCTATCAATTTCAATATTAGAAATTTTAAATTCAATTGCTTTTTTTTTTTTTTTAATTTTAATGGTTCGAATTTCAATTTTATTGTTCTCCCGATATCGATATCAGGGATAGCAACGTGCCAAGTTTGATACGATGCTGTCAATATCCATATCTAACCCGTTCAATCAACAGACACAATTTTTTTTTACCCGTATCCGACCATAAAAAAAATGTATAAAAAAAGTGTCCCTAAAAGGAGTTAGAATAACAAAACCCTAGCAAAAGAATTGATTGGAAGTGAGAAGAAGAAGTAATAGATAATGTTGCTCACCTAAGTCAGCTTTTCAAGATTGCTACAAGATGAATTTGTCGGTTACCCATTTCAAGGGTAATCAAGTGATCAATGCCATTCATCTTTTAATGCCAAAAGTGAATGTATCTTGTAAGCACTCCTATTGAATAATGATTAATATAATTCATTATATTTAGGTGAGCAACATTCTCTATTAGATGGCATTACTTATCAATAAAGTAAGGATCGCAACGGGCCGGGATTTGATAAACTCGGTCCGAATCCGGTAATTTGAATTTAGGATTGGGGTCGGGAAAAGTCTGGTCGGCCCGATTTTTTTAATATAAAAAATTATTATATAAATATATATGTTTTATAAATATAAATATATAATTATTTATTTTAAATTCGGGCCGAGCCCCTCATTTTGAAGTCCGACCCGAGATTTTTTCACCTCGGGCCGGTCCCGGGATTGTTTTTCCATCCTTACAATAAATGTCACCACTATGGTACTCAAGAATATTAAATATTTTCGGGTACAAATATACATTTTGATAGTTAAACATTCAACTTAAACTACTTAACATTTAAACTTTACTTCAAAAATTTCATGTTTATTGATTGAATTTACATGTTTAATAGTTTAAATTGTATATTTAATGATCAAAATAACATATTTGATCCAATGGTATTTGATATTCCTGAGTTTCATAGATGGGCCCATCAATAAAATATGATCGAAATAGATATAAGTATTTTTTTTATATCTATCATTATATTACAATGTCTTGATATTAGCAATCACAATAATCTATCGAAACTTCTTAAATCAATTATGTGATAGTATAGTCTAGATAGATATTTATGGTCACAATTGATAAAATATACTTCAAAAGATTTAAAAGAAAATCAACCTCATAATATAAATAGGATATGATGGGATTGTCCCGTCTTGATTATGAAATTGGAATAGAAAATTATCATAAATTATGAATCAAATAATTCGGAATCCATAATATTTATTTGAATTTAATGTTTTTTTACACAAACAGTCACAGTTTGGGACGATTTCATCTAAATTTTATTCAAAATAAAAAGTCATTCCGAATTTTATAACAATATAAGATTTTGAATTCCGATATAAATTGGAGATTTTCTCTCTACCTAAAAATTAACCAAACGAGACTATATTTTTAGATCCTTGGGGGATTGGTTTAGTTCTATAGGTATAACAACAAATCTGAGCTATCATTTTCATAATAATGTATATAATTTATATAAGATCATGATTGAGATAAGTTAAAAGATTTTGTCAAGGCCATGACAAATTTGATCATGTTGTCTTTGAAACATGGATTGGATGGACCATTGGCATTATTCCCCAAGATTATTATTTTTAAAATCGTTGGAAACCTCACTGCGAAATCATTTCTTCCGCGCTTAAGCGGATCATGTAAAAATTTCGGTTGTCACGGGCTCTTACAAGAAATACACTCCATCGATTCGAACTCATGACCTCAATGTGAAATTCTGAACCCTACACCACCAAACCACACCCATTATGAACATTATTCCCCAAGATGCCGGATCTAAATCACTTATTTTATAAACCAACCAAAAATATTGATTTTCGAATCTGAAATTAAGTAGATATCACTTAATCATATTCAAATAATTTTTCTGAAGATAAATTCTCCAGTGGGTAGAGCTCTAATCAATTTTTTATGCGGTTAGAGAGCCGTTCGACCAAATCCTAAGAGCCTATTATTATGATTATTATTTATAATAACGTTCATTTTATAGTTGTTAGAGTGTGTGTCTTAAAATCCGTTATGAATATCATGTTTTAAGGTGTAATATTTTGTAATACAATTTATTATTAATAAAATATATTTATTTTCAACACATCTTTATATCCATGTTCCGATACATTATGACGAATAAATATCATTAATTCAAAAGATATTTGTGATTATAAGAGTCAACAATATTTATATATGTCTCAAATTAAGTTATTGGTAATATGTGATTATTATACGGGACAATGATATATCACTCGACCAATATTATTGTCTGTCGCATAAATTGACACTTGATGTTAATAGAATGAACATTGAGTTTCATATCATAAAGACACAAACAATAGATACTTTCGTTAGTAAAATGAATTATAGAACTCGACCACATAAGCGTAAGATCACATTGTAATATTACCTAAGGTCATTTATCTTCGTAATAATACATTAGTGTCGTTATATCCTTTGACATGAGATCACATGATGACTTGTGTGATAGTATTAATGGCTCACTGGTATATCATCATTCGATTATTCACGTCATTTGAATAAATATTAGATGGTCTGAGCTATTAACATACAAATTTATGTGTGCTTCAAGAAGAAATACGATAATTTTGATAATAAAAGTTAAAAATATTTCAATAAAACTCAAAGTTGTGGATATAAGTCTTTGGCCAAAACAGTCGATATTTTAGAGATATCAAATCCATAAAATCAAATTTTTGTAATATATCGATATGAAATGATTTGACCTAGCCATGATCCCGGACTCGATAGGAAACATAAATATCGAAATGAATGAAATGACTTACTCGAAGTGTATTCTGATAGGTTCATATGCTTTTCCACCTCATTCATCGACTATGAACAATGACATACTGTTAGGCGTTTACCCATGATATGTGAGGTATCATAGAGATGAAATATTAAAGAGTTACTATTATATCACTGCTACTCAATAATCAACTTAGGACAATCACATAAATATAGTTCTCATCTACGTTTCAAATTCAATATTGTTTATTAAAAGTTAATAAATGATTATTTTGGTAAAATAAGATTTCTTGATTAAAGTAGGATAATCGGGATATTTCGGAAATATTAATTTAATTAATAAATTCGAAATATAAAATTACATTTAATTTATAAAATAAATATTTGATATTTATATTAAATAAATTAAATATAATTTTAAATAATAATTAATTGGAAAAAAATTGAATTAATTAATTAATAGTTAATTAATTATTGGGCCAAAATAATATTTAATCTATTGAGCTTTAATTTAGTGGACTAACACCCTAATTAATTAGAATCCTAATAAATATTAAATTGTGAAGTCTTTATTTAATAAAGAAATCTTATTTAATTAAGTTTCCTAAATTATTTTGGAAAAATCTTAAATGTCATAATTTGATTTGGAAATATATTGAAATATTTTTATTGTATTGAGATACAAGTAAATGCAATCATTGCCTATAAATATAAGCAAGAATTCGGCCAAGGGAATCAAGCTCCTAATTGGCCGAATTCGGTAGGCTTTCCATCTCTAATGGAATAGTTTTAATTTATTCCAAAATTAATTGCGGGAGTAATTTGTGTGTCAACTACAGGTATAACGCTTGGTGTATTACTTCAAGACAAAATTCAAGAAGAAATTCAAGAAGGTTTTAGAAAAGAATAATATTTATATTGATAAAAAAATTATATACATGCATGTTTGAATTAATATTGATTAATTTAATAGTATATTTGTTTACATGACATAACCACAATATTTAAAATGATTTTAGAATAAAATTAAAATTTTAATCACATGAATATTTTCGCGCTAACCCCAAAACCTTACGATAGTGACACTGACTGATACTTTCTTATCGTATCATAATCACGCTTCATGATAGCATCAAATCTATACTTATATTTTATAATCAAATCCAATCCAATCCAATCAAATCTAATTTTAGTTTAAAATAAATAAAAAAATAATATAATGTAATGATTTAAATAATTATCTGAATCGAATATTTTCTTTTTAAATGAATTGCTGAATTGGATTCTAAATTTTTTCAACTACTAGACCATTAATTTTATTGAAACTTTTTCTTGGTATTTAAGAAACCACTTTGGATATTTTTAGAGGATATTTTTTTAATGACATTCATATTTTAAGCAATTATATATTTTAGAGAAAGATTATAATACACAACTGCTTAAAACATAAATATCATTAAAGTGTCACAAAAAAATATTTACCTAGAATTATTGATTAATTTTTTAGTCATTCTTAAGATCACATCACACTATAAATTTTATTTTGAATATTTTAAACTTTTTAGTTTTTTTTTTCAAAGCTACAACTGATAATAAATCCAATATATGCAGAGATAAATAAATAAATAAATGTCTTGATGCTGAGGATTCTTCATTCAACATAATCTTTAAGTGGGTCCTAAAATATATATATATATATATATATATATATATATATATAATGCACTTGACACCAATTTGTTTACAGTTTCTGTTTTTAGTTTCTTGTTCTATGTTTCTGATCATAACACTCCCAATCAATGCATTATTTTAAATTAAAAACAGTTATAAAAAAAAATTCACTATATATATATTACCTTCTAATCCCTAACATTTTTCTGAGAATAAAATAGTATTATTTCAATTATATTTTAAAACTTATAATTAATTATTAAAAATGACCATCCAGTGGAAACCACTTATTAGTGAATTGAGATTAAAGGTTAGTAATTTTTTTGAAACATTTGAAATTTCACCGCTAAACCACCTAATTCGGATTTAAGTTAAGTATGTGATTACGCCCAAATATGACTCGCGGTTATCGCAGTACAGTTGGGGTGTCGATTCCACAGAGAGATGGTTACAAAAACTGGTTTACTTAAACAAAAACAATTAGCAATAACTGATCTAAAGAAAGGATTAAATTATGATGGAAAACTAAAGAATTCAAAGGCTTAAAAGATTTTAATAATAATGAGAAAAATAGCAAAGCATCAGGGTCCCCTCTTGTACCTATTACTTATATTCCGTTATTGATTCATGTTATTACTCAATTAAGGATTTCACGTCCCAAATCCAAAATGGAAGATATTCAATTCTACACCAGTTCAAGTTCTAAGGTAATTGTTATTCAATCTTCTCTACGTTCACAACTCACAAGGTTATCGTTACAACCTATCTAACGACGACAATATACCCTCGGGCAATACTGCAGCAGAAGATCAACTCGCAAAACAACCTTAATCTATCAAACCAATTTTACTAACAACACATAGAAAAAGCATGACTGAATCTATATGTAAACTAATAAAATATGATTCTCAATTAATCAAAAGAATAAAGAGATGAATAGAATAACAATTGTATTAATCAATTAAAATCATTCATGAATCAAATAACAAAAATACAAGAATTGGGTACAAGAGTTCGCCCTTAGCTTTGCTTGGGAGATTAGTTCCGCATGCTAGATGAAGAAACAACAGAGATAGATGGAGAAATCATTGGTTCTGATCCCGGGAATTTGCACGGCTCTGTTTTCTCTTTGAATTTGTGTATCTAGCCTCTCTTGTGTTTTTGGACAAAGTCTTGTATTTATAGAAGTGTCAGGGTGCCATTAGGATTTCAGAAAACCCTAAAATTTGAGTCCTGGAACGCGTATGAATTTCCTTCGCAGCGCCGCGGCGCTAATCCTCCGGTATTTTGTATGCAGTTTGGTATTCTGGGGGGCGCCGAGGCGCCTGCTCTCTTCATTGGCGCCTCGGCGCCAATGGGTTTCAAAGAATGGGCGCCACGGCGCCCATTTGTTGGTGATGAATGGCGCCGTGGCGCTATTCTCCTCTGACTTTTGTATGTGACTTTGGCGCCTCGGCGCCAAAGTTCCTGCTCGTCCCGTGTCTTCCCAAAATTTCCCAAAATACTTGTAAATATTCCCGGATCCATGATTATAAATTCCTACAAACAAAAATCACTAAATCAACGTAAATAATAACATTTTAAATTATTATAACAATAGAAATTATGTATAAAACATAAATATATAACTAAATATTTAACAATAAGCTAGATAAATGATGTTCTAATGTACATTTTCATGCACTTATCACAACCCCCAACCAGCTTATTGCTAGTCCCTAGCAATTCAAGCGTAAAATAAAATGAAAATTAAATAAATAAACTATCTAAGCCACTTTCGTAGGGATCACGATTGCATTTAGCGTATGCAACAAGCCTTTAAACCCCTAGGTGTCCCTAGTGGACGAGTTATAGTCTCGTGAGGGCTTACAGCGACGACACCCACAAACGTCATTCAAAACACACAATCAAACAAAATAAAAACTAAATAGTCCCGATAGTTTCACATAATTTTGTCCTCAGAGAATGTATAGTAATGAAATCAGAGAACCTTCAAAGTACTCAACGCAACTCAAATCTAAATCTTTGAATAAATCATCTAAGCTAGACTCAAAGTGTGTGTGTGCTAAGGTTCGTTCACAGCTTTATTCCTAGGTAAGCCAACTCAATGATTTCGTTTAAAAATTGGGATCGATGGGTCTAACCAACCTAGATATCTCAATTAAGCTTGTAGTTGCTTTTATGTGTGCTCAATATGGTATGATTTTTTTCTTTTCTTTCCTGTCTCTTGTTGCATTTCTTTTGGATTTTTCTTTTCTTTTCTTCCTCTTTCCTCATGGTGGTCCTAATACTCGCCCATGGGTAGCTTCACGCTTGTTGGTTATAGGTGGTTTACTTTATTTCTTCAGAGACTTTTCTTTTATTTGCATTCATACCATACGTCATAACACAAGCAATTCATGATAGATATCTAAGCAAACGGTCATTCATCGACATGCAATTTATTCAACTAGTCATCTTGCTAACTACTCAGGCTTCCACTGCTAAAAACCCATAATTAAGTGCTTACGAGTCTAACATAGATAAACTACTCAAATCATCATTAGATAAAAGTACATTAAAGGACTTATCGTTTCTAAGATTTCATCCTAACACAAACAATATCATCATATGACCTATGTTTAACTATCAAGGACTAAAAACAAAAACAAAAATTAGAATAACATGTATTTAAGATAGGTATTATCATGCGCATGCATACACCCCCACACTTAAAACTTGCATTGTCCTCAATGTAAGATAAATATAAAGAAAAAATTAAGGAACAACACACCAACACTAGGGGCGGAGTTGATCAGGTTCCTGCTGGCGAGACTTTGCCTGTGTGGTTGTGTAGGTTGTGCTGACTCCTGTATAAACACTCATGCAAACAGAAAAATAAACATGTAGTTAACACACAATAGTATAAAACTAATTAAATAAAATAAAATAAAATAAATGCAGATGCAAGGGTTGCCTCCCCGCTAGCGCTAAGTTTAACGTCTTCAGCCAGACGCAAACGCTCAAGTTATCATGGTGGTTTCCATCTAGCGTACTGATGAAGGCATGGGAGGGAATTTCTATCTAGCTGCGGCAGTGTATCCACGGATCCTCCAAGGTCTGGTGGCTGAAAGTCTTGACTGCACATATTAAAAAGTTGATTCAACCCCTTTTTAATTTTCCAGGTATCATATTCAATTGAACACGAGCTCTTATTTTCCTCCTTTCGATTCGATTTGGGATCACTTGCACTGCCGAAAGATTTGATTCAGGTTGTAGAGGAGCTGTTTCTGGCAGGACTGCTTCGAGCATGTATGTACATTTACACTCATCATCATCATCCTGTGGTTGTTTTTCAACATGAAAAATGTTCACTTCCAGCGTCATATTCCCAAATGATAATTTCATTAGACCGTTCCTGCAATTAATAAGGGCATTAGCTGTAGCAAGAAAAGGTCTACCTAAAATAAGCGGAATTTTGGACTCAGCGTTAACTACAGACTGGGTGTCTAAAATTAAGAAGTCAACGGGGTAGTAGAATTTATCAATTTGAACTAAAACATCCTCGACTACTCCCCGTGGTTTTCTAATGGATCGGTCAGCTAACTGTAAAGCTACTGATGTAGGTTTAATCTCGCCAAGCCCTAACTGCACATAAATCGAATATGGCATGAGATTCACACTCGCGCCCAAGTCTAATAATGCCTGACCAAATTCACATGTACCAATCTGGCAAGTGATGGTGGGACACCCCGGGTCTTTATATTTCGGTGGGGTCTTTTGTTCAATCACTGCACTAGCTTGTTCCGTTAGGAATGCAGTTTTCTTCACATGGTGTTTTCTTTCATAGTACACAGATCTTTTAAAAACTTAGCGTATGTGGGAACCTGTTTGATTACATGTAACAAGGGCAGATTTATCTTCACTTGCCTAAGGTGTTCTAAGATCTCACCGTTCGGGTCTGCAGCTTGGTGGCTGGCCTAAGGGCTTGAGGAAATGGTACTCTAACTGGGAGTTGTGGTTCTGGGTCTTCCTGAGGAGTTTCTACACTATTATCCTGGGTCGGATCTGTTATGTTTGGGGTGTCTTTTACTCCTACCTCCTTACCACACCTAATAGTTATGGCATTAACGCCTTTTACATTCGCACCTCCTTGATCAGCCTGTGCCATATGTTGCCCTTGAGGATTAGGTTGAGCTTGGGAAGGGATTTCCCTTGTTCATTCACACTCAATACGTTGGTTAACTTGGAGATTTGGCTTTTAATCTCCTTGTTGTCCTCAGCTAGCTGAGCTATTAAGGATTCAAACTTCTGATGGGTTGATTCAAACTTCTGATTGGTTGATTCAAACTTCTGATTGGTCTTACTTTGAGTTTCCACAAAGGCTTGCAGGGTGTCCTCTAAGGAGTTCCTAGGGATGGCAGGTGTGTGATACTGAGGTGGGGTACTGTAACTCCTAGGCTGTGGTGTCTGAGTCGACTGATGAGAGTCTTGTTTCCAACTGAAATTGGGATGGTTTCTCCAACCAGGGTTATAAGTGTCTGAGTACGGTGTGTAGGGTTTCTTATACGTTCCTAATTCATTGCATTGACTCTCATATGGGTCCCTAGTTGTAGGGCACTCTTGTGTCAAATGATCGGTCCTGTTACAAACAGCACAAACTTCCTGAGGCTCTAAGTTGGCTACTGTATGCATAGATTTATTGTCCTTAGCTAGTAAGGTTCCCATTTGTCTGGCTAACAGTTCAACTTTCGCCTTAAGGCTGTCCTCCTCTCTCAAATGGTGTACGCTTCTAATGGGAGGAGTGAGGTGTGTTCTATCAGTGCTATCTATGAATTAGGTCCAGTCCGGTATGAGACTTCTTAGCTAGGTCATCTAGGTACTCGAGGGCCTCATCAGGGTTCATTTTTGGATAAACTTGCCGTTACACATTGTCTCACGAATTGGCGCTCCCTAGGTGTAAATCATCATAGAAGTGACTACTAAACGCCACTCTCAAAACCATGGTGGGGAACAACTAGCTAACATTCCTTATACCTTCCCATGTTTGGTAAAGGGTTCTACTAGTTCTTTCTGGGAAACGTTAGAGATTTGTTTTTTTAAGGGCAAATCCGTCTTGTGGGGTGGAAATATTTATCAAAGAATGCCCGGGTCATCTCGCCCCACGCTCCTATTGACATAGTCTTAAAGGTACAAACCAACTCTTAGCTTTGTCCTTAAGGGAAAAAGGGAAAACTTAAAGTCTGATAGTGTCGGTAGTGTAGGGGTTGGTGCTCAGAGCGCCAATTCCCGGTTGTATTTTGTTAAATACTTCTGTAAAACATTATTATTAGTAATAATATATGCAGTTTCTATAATATAATCTAATCTTTATATGGTAAAGACGTAATGACCTTAGAATGATTAGTCATGGTACAGTTGCAAAAGCGTCGCAACGGACATTGAGTAGTATCATGACGTTGTCATTCTCAGACAGTTCCTGGTCAAGGTTTACACTACTTGGTCAGTATAGTAAACCCGTTGAGACCGGTACATGTCGTATACTGGAATATATGATTCCAATGGTTTCTCAATGAACCATAAGTCTTGGAGACTAGTATAGACGTGTAGGTGTTTATAGTGGATAAACACTGAACGACTCACCGAAGATTCTTAATGGATGGTACACCAGCGTCAATAAGAATCTTCTTGGGTTGAGTAGCACTTGTGATTCTTAGACTTGAGATGCCATTGTGGGCACATGAGACATCTTCTACACTTAGATGGCAGTCACGTCACCGATCTATTTAGATCAGACCTCCGCCTGTTCGTTGGGTGTAGATAGATCCTCAGGGTGTCCTATGTGTATCAAGATAGGATCCGTCAGTTCTGTGTACCAGAGCATAGGTAGTCCATATGATTAGCAATCAGATAAAACCATGGGCCCATGGTAAAGTTTAGAAGCTAGTTCTAAACATTCTTTTTGAGATTGCTAATAGAATAGTCGACTGGATAATCCCGATAGAGATTTGACGTTTACATCTATATCTCTGGGATTTATCCGGATACCTGTGACGGAGGAATTATACATTTGCCATGACCTCGACCTGTATGGTTTAGCGAGATTATCCGTGATCGTCATAATCTACGGGTGGATAGATTATGGACATGAAATTTGATTTCGTGACGGATATACCTGAACCTAGAGAGTCTCAATAATGAAACATACTCGTAGAGCACTAGAGCAACATAAATAAATAATATTGATTATTTATAAAGTCGTTTAATGGTTAAACGCAAGATACATGCTAAAGGACTAGATAGTCATTTACTTAATTATTGTGTATTTACATTTAATACTTGATTAATTTAAATACACATTAATTAATAGTCAAAATGAGTTATTTGACTTTTATCCTAAATGAATATATGTTTTTAATATTTAATGTAAATATTATACATATATTTAATATATTTGTATTTGATTAATTAATTATTTAATTGTTAAATGATTAAATTAATTAAAATATAAATATCTTATGTTAGGATATTTAAAGTAAATGATGATAGTTGCATTTGTTGACCAAATAAATATCTATAAAGTTTAGTTTAGATATTTAAGTTGATTTAACTAATGCAAATGAAATGAAATTGAAATGAAAATTTGGTGTATTTGCTTGATGATAATTTCGGCCAAGGCCTATTTCACAAGTATATAATGTTTTCATTTCTTTTCATTTATAATAACCTAATACACTTTTACAAAAGAGAGACACATTGTTGAAGAGCCAAAAGAAAGCTTGAGAAAGAAAGAAAACATCAAAAGCTTGGATTTTAGTAAGTTTTCTTGAACTTACTATTAGTAAGGAATTTGTTCCTTTGTTCTAGGCTTTATATGTGATATTCTTAGGATGTTCTTTCTTTATTTCTTGTGGTTTTTGATTGATGGAAGTTTTGTTGAAAGTGTTAAGCATGTGTGATGAAGGAAGTGTTGACTATTGTAGTTATATGTAATCTTTTAAGGTTTATGAAACCATGTTGCTAATCTAGAGTTGTTGACCCACTCTTAAATGACCTAGATTTGATCTTGAGTTGTTTCATTGTGTTGAGACTTGAATGGATGAAGAATGATGATTTAGAAACATGATTTAAGTATTGGTTTAAGGTTTTTGACCTTGTCCAATTTGGTTTTTAATTTGTTGAGTATTTGATTTGCATATACATGAAAAATTGGGGTCTGTTTGAATGTGGTGGCATTTGTGGTCTATGTGTGGATATAATGTGGTGGCATTTTGTGGTGGACTCGTTGGTGACTAAGTGGGTCGGCATTTTTGTGGTCTGGTCGGACATAATGGTCGGCATTTTGGGCTTGTCGGACATAATGTGGTCGGCATTTTGTGGTTTGGTGTTGTTGGAGTTTTACATAATTGGTCGCATCTTTTGTGGTGATCTCGTCTGGTCGGAATAATTGGTCGGATCTTTTGGTCGGTCCTCGTCTGGACGGAATAATGTGGTCGGCACTTTTTGTGGTCGGGTAATTACTCCATTGAATGGATCATACATTGAAATTTTTATTTATGGGTGGAATACGATAGATTATTCATATTAGATATTGAATAATTTAACTCGTATTTTGAAAAAGTTTTGAAATCGTTTCGCGCCCCTTCCCGCGCGTTACCGCTGCGCCCGACCAATACCCCTTCAAAATGGTATCAGAGCGAGTCTGATTCTAGGCCACCTTATATGATTAGCCTTCATTGAATCAATGTTTAATCATGTTTTCTTGACTTTATGCATGCTTATTAGGATCTAATTTGATTAGATTTAGGGTGTATGACACTTAGCGGAAAATCCCTAATAATAAGGTTTAAATGTAATTATGTATTTGATGCATGTTATATGGTCCGTCTTGTCAATACGGTTTATGAATACTCTTTGTGACTACATCCGAGACCGTGCCTCTGCTGTGAGGGTGTAGCCGATAAAGATTTATTTATACCGGATGTATATAGATACTAGATAAATTCAAGTAAAAGCGGAATTCTGAACGTGCCCTAGCTGTCAGGATTACGTAAGTAACTTGAGTTTATCATTGACGAGTATTACCTTGGTACGTCTCCTTGTGGGCCTGCCTTCGCAGCGACAACGAGAAACGGCCAGGACCGGATACTTAGGAGTCACTTTGAGTGATTGACAAATGAGTTGTCTACCTGATGAATATACGTAGGCGAGACCGTGCCTCTGCTGTGAGCTGAAATATATTCACGGGATCCACCTTTCACTATTTATATTTAATTTAATTATTAAATATTTGTATTCTGTTTTGGGATTACAGTATTGCATGATTTAGTGGGAGGGGCATATTAGATTAAAAATCCATGATCTAGTTTATGCTTTTGATATTATATGAAACTGCTTAATTTCTGCTAACCGTTTTTCGTGATCTATATGATAGATTTGCGATGGCGGGTCAATCCACAAACCAGTTTGCGCGTATGCTAGATGCGAACAAACTAAAAGGCGCTGAGAACTTTACGGACTGGGAATTGGATTTGAGGATTGTCCTCGATTCCGAAAAGTTGGGTTATGTTCTTGAGGGTCCTTGCCCCTTGCAGTGGGTGAGGATGCTTCGGAGGAGGAACGCCAAGTTTTTGAAACTTGGAAGGATGATGATTTAAGGGTTAAATCATACATCCTTAGTTCGCTCTCTCCGAAACTCAAGCAACAATACTATGGTATGATTGATTCCTATAGTATGATGAACGATTGAGACAATCGTTCGAGAACCAAGAACAAGTGATTGTTCACAAAGTCGCCATGGAACTGTTCCATGCGCGTCTGGATGAGGGGCAAAGTGTTAGCCCACATGTTCTTCAAATGATCGATTTGATCGATCAATTGAGGCAACATAATCTCATCCTGAATGACATTCTCGGTAGGAGTGTCATTCTTGGTTCTCTGCCAGCTTCATTCCGCCAGTTTGTGATGTACTTCAACATGCACGGGACTGTCTGCACCTACCAGGAGCTACATAGGATGTTGCTCACGGCAGAAGAGGACCTTAAGAAGGGAGTACCGACTCGCCCTCCTAGATCTACTTCTCTTTCTGCTTCTTCCCAAGGAATGTCCAAGGGAAAGAACAAGAAAGGGAAGAAGAAGAAGAGGGCTTGGTCCTCAACAGCAGGCGAAGATAGCCAAGCCCAAAAGGGCTTCTGAAGACAAATGCCACCACTGCGGCAAGTCGGGCACTGGAAGAGGAACTGTCCAGATTACATTGCCCAGTGAGGAGAGACAGAGCATCTACATCAGGTACTTTTATTTTTCCAGTTATTGATTTATCTTTGGCTTGTGAAGCCGTTACATCCAGCTGGATTTTAGATTCTGCTTGTCCCATTCACATTTGCAATTCGTTGCAGGTGCTGAAGGAAAGTAGGAGGCTGAAGCCAGGAGAGATGCAGTTGCGGTTCGGGAGTGGAGACTCTTTGGATGCAGTTGCAGTGGGAGTATGCGAGATCTCATTGCCGAATGGGACACTTTTGTTATATGACTGTCATTTTGTACCAGGATGTGTCGCTAATATTATATCACTTTTTGTATTAGATACAGAAGGCTATTGTATTAATATTAAGAATAGTTCTTTGTATTTATATGATAAAAATAATATTCAGATCCTTAGTTGTCCAAACCAGCATGGTCATTATACATTGCAAACTTCAAAAGATATTTAAATACTGGAGTTAATAAACGTAGTTTACCTGTAATTAATAATACTGAACTTTGGCATATGAGACTTGGTCACATTGGCGTTAAACGCCTTACCAATTGGTTAGGAATGGTTTGATACCAGATCTTACCATTGAATCCTATCCAACTTGTGAATCCTGTATTCAGGGTAAGATGACCAAAGCCCCATTTTCTGGTGTTGGACACCGTGCCACTAACTTACTGGAACTCGTACATTCTGATGTATGTGGTCCACTAAGTCAAACTGCTCACAGTGGTTATTCGTACTTCGTTACCTTTACCGATGATTTATCACGGTACGGTTATGTGTATTTGATGCGACATAAATCGGAAACCTTTGAAAAGTTCAAAGAGTTCCGAAATGAAGTAGAAAAACAAACTGGTAAATATATTAAATGCCTTCGATCAGATCGAGGCGGCGAATATATGAGTGGTGAGTTCATGGATTATATGAAGGAGAATGGGATTCTCGCTCAATATACTCCTCCAGGTACACCACAGCACAATGGTGTATCTGAAAGGAGAAATCGGACTTTATTGGATATGGTCCGATCGATGTTGAGTTTCACAGATTTGCCCTATTACTTATGGGGTTACTGTCTCTTAACAGCCGCACATCTTTTGAATAAGATTCCTTCAAAGGCTGTTCCTACGACACCGTATCAGATATGGTTCGGTAGGAGACCGAATCTTAATTATATTAAGGTTTGGGGTTGTCCTGCCTATGTCAGGGTAACTCAGCAAAGTAAGCTTTCGCCTCGAGGGCAAAAGTTTAGGTTTGTTGGATATCCCTCGAACACGAGGGGATATCTGTTCTATGATACCGAGCATCGAAATGTGTTCGTAGCTCGCTTCGCAAAATTTCTAGAAGTAGAATTTTTGTCAGAAGGTGGTGATCATAGACAGGTTGAGCTTGATGAAGTCCAACCTGAAAACAACGAACCAACGGAGGAACCTGAAGTTCAAGTAGATGAAGGACCTTCAACACACACACTCCGTAGGTCGGAAAGGGTATCTAGACCTCCTGAACGCTTGTATTTGATACAAGAAAAGAGTCTGGATGTTCTCTTAGTTGAAGAGACAGATCCTTTCACCTATAGAGAATCGATGTTGGACATCGACTCCGTGAAATGGCAAAGTGCCATGAAATCCGAGATAGACTCAATGCATGAAAATCAAGTTTGGGACTTGATTCCGCTTCCCGAAGGAATTGTTCCTATCGGTTGTAAATGGGTTTACAAAAGGAAGCGCGGGCCTGACGGTAAGGTTGAAACTTACAAGGCCCGACTGGTAGCAAAAGGTTACACGCAGCGACCTGGCGTCGACTACGATGAAACTTTTTCGCCGGTAGCAATGCTTAAGTCTATCCGGATTTTGCTTTCTATAGCTGCGTATCATGACTACGAGATTTGGCAAATGGATGTCAAAACGGCTTTTCTAAATGGATTTCTTGATGAAGAAATCTATATGGAACAGCCGGAAGGTTTCACATCCAGCGAAACCTCGGGTATGGTTGTAAGCTTAAGAAGTCCATTTATGGACTTAAACAAGCTTCACGAAGTTGGAATCTTCGATTCGATGAGATTATTAGATCGTCTGGTTTTCTCAAGAATTCGGAAGAATCCTGTGTGTATCAGAAGGCCAGTGGGAGCATGGTCGTATTTTTAGTCCTGTATGTTGATGACATCCTAATCATTGGGAATGATTTAGGTATGTTACAAAGCGTTAAAGCATATCTCTGTAAGAATTTCTCCATGAAGGACCTGGGAGAAGCTTCCTATGTTTTAGGGATAAAACTCTATCGAGATAGACAAAGGAGGCTGATTGGGTTATCCCAATCAACGTACGTAGATAAGATCTTGGAACGGTATAGCTTTGGTAACTGTAAGACAGCAAACATACCGTTCAGACATGGGATTCATCTTTCTAAGAAGATGTGTCCACAAACAGAAGATGAGAAGGTTAGAATGTCTAACCAACCTTATGCTTCGTGTTTGGGTAGCATAATGTATGCCATGTTATGTACGAGGCCTGATATCAGTTTCGCTGTTAGCGTAACCAGTCGATATCAGTCCAATCCAGGTAATGACCATTGGATGGCCATTAAACATATCCTAAAGTATCTTAAGGGTACTAAGGATAAGTTGATTATTTATGGAGGAAACGAACTGCAGGTTAACGGGTATACAGACTCCGATTTTCAATCGGATCCCGATGATAGAAAGTCTACATCTGGATTTGTCTTTACCCTTAACGGAGGTGCAGTATGTTGGAAGAGTTCCAAACAGGGATCTACAGCTGATTCCACCACTGAGGCGGAATATATTGCAGCTTCTGAAGCCGCAAAAGAGGCTGTGTGGATAAAGAACTTTATCACAGAATTGGGAGTTGTCCCAAGTATCGAGAATGCGATTCCGTTATACTGTGATAATACTGGAGCCATTGCGCAAGCAAAGGAACCGAGGGCGCATCAGAAGTCGAAGCATGTGGAACGCAAGTACCACATCATTCGAGAGATCGTGTCGCGAGGGGATATTGTCGTGTGCAAGGTACCGAGTGAAGACAACGTAGCAGACCCGCTGACGAAGGCCATACCTCCGAAGTTATTTGATAAACACGTGGAGTCGATGGGTATTAGATACAATCGATATTGGCACTAGAGCAAGTGGGAGATTTTGTAGGGGTTGGTGCTCAGAGCGCCAATTCCCGGTTGTATTTTGTTAAATACTTCTGTAAAACATTATTATTAGTAATAATATATGCAGTTTCTATAATATAATCTAATCTTTTATATGGTAAAGACGTAATGACCTTAGAATGATTAGTCATGGTACAGTTGCAAAAGCGTCGCAACGGACATTGAGTAGTATCATGACGTTGTCATTCTCAGACAGTTCCTGGTCAAGGTTTACACTACTTGGTCAGTATAGTAAACCCGTTGAGACCGGTACATGTCGTATACTGGAATATATGATTCCAATGGTTTCTCAATGAACCATAAGTCTTGGAGACTAGTATAGACGTGTAGGTGTTTATAGTGGATAAACACTGAACGACTCACCGAAGATTCTTAATGGATGGTACACCAGCGTCAATAAGAATCTTCTTGGGTTGAGTAGCACTTGTGATTCTTAGACTTGAGATGCCATTGTGGGCACATGAGACATCTTCTACACTTAGATGGCAGTCACGTCACCGATCTATTTAGATCAGACCTCCGCCTGTTCGTTGGGTGTAGATAGATCCTCAGGGTGTCCTATGTGTATCAAGATAGGATC
Organism: Zanthoxylum bungeanum; assembly: GCA_019454045.1. Classification (NCBI taxonomy): domain Eukaryota; kingdom Viridiplantae; phylum Streptophyta; class Magnoliopsida; order Sapindales; family Rutaceae; genus Zanthoxylum; species Zanthoxylum bungeanum. The sequence continues at coordinate 69,868 of SKCR01004394.1, forward strand.
CGTCAGTTCTGTGTACCAGAGCATAGGTAGTCCATATGATTAGCAATCAGATAAAACCATGGGCCCGTGGTAAGTTTAGAAGCTAGTTCTAAACATTCTTTTTGAGATTGCTAATAGAATAGTCGACTGGATAATCCCCATAGAGATTTGACGTTTACATCTATATCTCTGGGATTTATCCGGATACCTGTGACGGAGGATTATACATTTGCCATGACCTCGACCTGTATGGTTCAGCGAGATTATCCGTGATCGTCATAATCTACGGGTGGATAGATTATGGACATGAAATTTGATTTCGTGACGGATATACCTGAACCTAGAGAGTCTCAATAATGAAACATACTCGTAGAGCACTAGAGCAACATAAATAAATAATATTGATTATTTATAAAGTCGTTTAATGGTTAAACGCAAGATACATGCTAAAGGACCCGATAGTCATTTACGTAATTATTGTGTATTTACATTTAATACTTGATTAATTTAAATACACATTAATTAATAGTCAAAATGAGTTATTTGACATTTATCCTAAATGAATATATGTTTTTAATATTTAATGTAAATATTATACATATATTTAATATATTTGTATTTGATTAATTAATTAATTATTTAATTGTTAAATGATTAAATTAATTAAAATATAAATATTTTATGTTAGGATATTTATTTTGTAATGATGATAGTTGCTTTTTAAAGTAAATAAATATCCATAAAGTTAGTTTAGATATTTATTTGCTTTTAAACTAAATGCAATGAAATAAAATTGAAATGAAATTTGGTGTATATGCTTGATGATAATTCGGCCAAGGCCTTATTTCACAAGTATATAATGTTTTCATTTACTTTTCATTTCATAATAACCTAATACACTTTTACAAAAGAGAGACACCATTGTTGAAGCCAAAAGAAAGCTTGAGAAAGAAAGTAAAAACATCAAAAGCTTGGATTTTTAGTAAGTTTCTTGAACTTGCTATTAGTAAGGAATTTATTCCTTTTGTTCTAGGCTTTAATATGTGATATTCTTAGGATGTTCCTTTCTTTATTTCTTGTGGTTTTGATTGATGGTTGTTTTGTTGAAAGTGTTAAGCATGTGTAATGAAGGAAGTGTATGACTATTGTAGTTATATGTAATCTTTTAAGGTTTATAAAACCATGTTGCTAATCTAGAGTTGTTGACCCACTCTTAGATGACCTAGATTTGATCTTGAGTTGTTTCATTGTGTTGAGACTTTGATTGGATGAATGAATGGTGTTTTAGAAACATGATTTAAGTATTGGTTTCAAGTTTTTTGACCTTGTACCACCTTTTGGCTTTTCATTTATGTTGAGTATTTGGATTTGCATACGATGCATGAAAAATATTCGTCTGTTTTTGTGGTCTGGTCGGACATAATGTGGTCGGCACTTTTGTGGTCGGTCCTCGTCTGGTCGGACATAATGTGGTCGGCATTTTTGTGGTCTGGTCGGACATAATGTGGTCGGCATTTTTGTGGTCTGGTCGGACATAATGTGGTCGGCACTTTTGTGGTCGGTCCTCGTCTGGTCGGACATAATGTGGTCGGCACTTTTGTGGTCGGTCCTCGTCTGGTCGGACATAATGTGGTCGGCACCTTTGTGGTCGGTCCTCGTCTGGTCGGACATAATGTGGTCGGCACTTTTGTGGTCGGATTAATTACTCCATTTGATCGGATCATACATGTGAGTAATGTTTTAGTTTATGGGTGGAACACGAATAGATTATTCATATTAGATATTGAATAATTTACTCGGTATTTGAAAAAGTTTTGAAATACGTTTCGCGCCCCAAACCCGCGCTTCCGCTGCGCCCGACCCGAATACCCCTTACATGTAGTTCCAAACCGGTCATGGAAAGTCGCTAACTACCTCTAACTCTTCAAACTCTCTATATCAATAGGGTTTTCGTTCTCCAAACCATGAAGGTTGGAAGATACTGTATCATCCCAGGTTAAAATCTACGGGTGGTGCATTTGGAGGAAACAGGATACACGAAGGTGTAGCCGTGCGAGTTGGGTGGAGGTACTCTTCAAGAGTCCTCGTAGGTGGCCTCTCGTAATCACTCATTATGTGTGCACTAGATGTGGAGGGTGTGAATAGTGGATTGTCAAACAAACTCTCTGAATCAGAATTCTCTTCTTCAGTTCTAACGAACCTACCAAATCTATCCCTACGTCTAGGCATGTAATTTAAGTTCAAATAATACTAGGGAAAAAAAGGATTAATAAAAAAAGAATAACCTAAAATTCAAAATCTAAGTAAAACTAAAACAAAAATAGAACAATTAGAATAAATACTAAGATAAAAAGAACTAATTAAGAATAAAAACTAAATTACTAAAAGAAAATAAACGAAAATAAATAAATAAAAGGAACGAAGTTACCGCTTCGTTATTGACAAAGCAAACCTGGTCCTTTTGCTTGTAACCGTCTCCCCGGCAACGGCGCCAAATTTTGATTACGCCCAAATATGACTCGCGGTTATCGCAGTACAGTTGGGGTGTCGATTCCACAGAGAGATGGTTACAAAAACTGGTTTACTTAAACAAAAACAATTAGCAATAACTGATCTAAAGAAAGGATTAAATTATGATGGAAAACTAAAGAATTCAAAGGCTTAAAAGATTTTAATAATAATGAGAAAAATAGCAAAGCATCAGGGTCCCCTCTTGTACCTATTACTTATATTCCGTTATTGATTCATGTTATTACTCAATTAAGGATTTCACGTCCCAAATCCAAAATTGGAAGATATTCAATTCTACACCAGTTCAAGTTCTAAGGTAATTGTTATTCAATCTTCTCTACGTTCACAACTCACAAGGTTATCGTTACAACCTATCTAACGACGACAATATACCCTCGGGCAATACTGCAGCAGAAGATCAACTCGCAAAACAACCTTAATCTATCAAACCAATTTTACTAACAACACATAGAAAAAGCATGACTGAATCTATATGTAAACTAATAAAATATGATTCTCAATTAATCAAAAGAATAAAGAGATGAATAGAATAACAATTGTATTAATCAATTAAAATCATTCATGAATCAAATAACAAAAATACAAGAATTGGGTACAAGAGTTCGCCCTTAGCTTTGCTTGGGAGATTAGTTCCGCATGCTAGATGAAGAAACAACAGAGATAGATGGAGAAATCATTGGTTCTGATCCCGGGAATTTGCACGGCTCTGTTTTCTCTTTGGAATTTGTGTATCTAGCCTCTCTTGTGTTTTGGACAAAGTCTTGTATTTATAGAAGTGTCAGGGTGCCATTAGGATTTCAGAAAACCCTAAAATTTGAGTCCTGGAACGCGTAGGAATTTCCTTCGCAGCGCCGCGGCGCTAATCCTCCGGTATTTTGTATGCAGTTTGGTATTCTGGGGGGCGCCGAGGCGCCTGCTCTCTTCATTGGCGCCTCGGCGCCAATGGGTTTCAAAGAATGGGCGCCACGGCGCCCATTTGTTGGTGATGAATGGCGCCGTGGCGCTATTCTCTCTGACTTTTGTATGTGACTTTGGCGCCTCGGCGCCAAAGTTCCCTGCTCGTCCTGTGTCTTCCCAAAATTTCCCAAAATACTTGTAAATATTCCCGGATCCATGTATTAATATTCCTACAAACAAAAATCACTAAATCAACGTAAATAATAACATTTTTAAATTATTATAACAATAGAAATTATGTATTAAAACATAAAATATATAACTAAATATTTAACAATAAGCTTAGATAAATGATGTTCTAATGTACATTTTCATGCACTTATCAGTATGTAAAATCCCCGACTATCCTAGATTATTGCAAGAAATGCATCACTAGACTCGAATTCATTATCTATCAATCAAGTCCTATGTATTTTGCCACCGAGACACACTTATTGGAGGCGTAAAGGTTCGTATCCTCTGATATATATATATATATATAGTGAATGTTGATTTATTTTTTTTTTTTTAAAATTCATTAAAAAAACATATCGAATTCATTTTGAGCCCCTCATCGAAATCTGCTATCACAAAGTTAATTTTAAATCGTTCCAATAAACTTTTGATTATAATAATAGTATTTTGTAATGTAAATATCATCAAAAATTCAAATGATGATTTAGTTGGGGCTAAATTTAGAAAATTGAATAATTTATAGTATAATAGCATATACTATTTGATCATAGAGACACTTAGTGGTTGGTTGGTGGTTGTTGATTTATTTTTTTTTTAAATGCAAAATATGGTTAGTTTTTCATTTGTTTTGATTTTCAAATATTAAATATGGTTGAAGCTGACGGATTCAGACAGAGGATAATTTTCATCGGCACCCAAATATTTTGATAATTTTATGGTGTGCCCAGTATTTTCAGAATCGAACCAGTGATCTAAAAAATTCAATAAATCATTGGTTCTATCGGTTGAACCGTTCACAAATAATTAGTAGAACCGCCTAACATCATAAATAGTTTTATTTAATTAAAAATTATAAAAATTATTAAATTATGGTTTTAAAAATTAAAAAAAATAAACCGGTCCGATCTAATTTGCTGATTTGGACCCTATTTGTTGTAGACCGATTTTTTATATTAGATATAAAACTAAGAGACTTGTGAGATACTCTCATTAGTCGTGCATTAGATACGATCTAATAAAGGACACAGTAAAACTATTTGTATGACAGTTAGTGTAACTGTTTGACAGTTAACGTGTCTTTTATATATACAATATTCATCATTCGTAAAGGATGATACCTTTTTCGAAAGTGAAATTGATTGAAATGTCTAATCAATTTTATGCTTCATAGGATGATGACATAATGAATAATACTGTATTGTGTGCGATTAAATGTATCAATTTAATTGTAATTGTTACGAGTTATTTTGATATGTTGTAGATCATATGATGGGTCTTGGAACAAGTTCTTTGTTATCTATGAGATATTAAGAACGAGTTTCTTACTCATAGAGAATTTAGTCAGCAACCATAATGTCATAATAGTTTTGATACTAATTATGACATTAGATGGTTTATGTCATATAAAGTCAGAAAAGATGCAGTGGGAGTGTCACTGTTGGTTCTACTGAATTAGTGGAATCAGTTGCAACTTTTGAAGTATTGACTTATGAAGTTGCAAAGTGACCTCAATGATTAGAAGTGTTGATATTAGTGTTGTGCTTGCGGTTATCACGTGGTATTTGGATTTGATCTCTAAATACATAGATAACTTAGTAGCTATAACATAATACTAATATCGCATATGAGTCATGTTGATGTGGAATTTGGATTCTACAAAATACGAATGATGCAGGCTAAGGAAAACAGTTGGGTTTGTTGGACATATTCGATTTGTTAAAGCAGACTTACTTGTTGTTGCTTACCTCTTGAGTGCTGGTGAGCTCTTGAGGGCCATGAGTATGCGATACACATTACGATATGTATATGATACCATGGATTGACACTAGAGCAAGTGGGATAAATTGTTAGGGTTGGTGCTCAGAGTGCCAATCCGGATCGTATTTATGTCTGATTCATAAATACGAGCAATTCTATTTTCCGTAAATATTATTAATTCATTGGTAACACCCTTGTCTTTTATACACTTATTCGATCTAATCACGATTAAATATCTGATTACGATTAGATCGAAACTGAATCTGGTTCAGTGATACATGTATATTAGACAAAGACCCTATGATTTACAATATAGTGCGCAGTTACAACGTAGTTTGTAATTGACATTGGGAAGCACAATATAAGATGTATATCATTAAATAAAGTTCATGGTCAAGATTTACTAACATAGGTCGGTTAGTAGAGATCCGCTGAGACCAGTACATGTTGTATATCGTGACTTGGTCCGATGGTTTTTCCCAGTGAACCATGAGTCTCGGGAGACTCGTATAGACATGTAGGTATTTATTTGATAAGACACTGAACGACTCACTGAAGGTTTCCTAATAGATGGTACACCAACGTCAATAAGAACCTTCTCGAGTTGAGCGAGCATAATGGTCCTTCGACTTGAGATACCACAATGGGATATATGAGTTATCCTCCACACTTTGATGGCAGTCACGTCAATGATCTATTCATGACCAGACTGTGGGACACAGAAACTGGGTGATGCATGATGTCCCAAGCTCGAGGCCCGGTTGGGAGTACGGAGTAGCCCGCGGGGACTAAATCGGAGAATAATGGAATCGCCACCCGGTGTGAACCGGGAAAATAAGATTTAAGGCCGCATTCACCCCTCGCAAGGGAAGACCTCAAACCTTTGGGTTCAGAATGGTCCCTTACTTATTTCACTTGTAATAAAATGATTTGTGCAATAATCTAACCAAGCCTAAGCAACATATTTCCAAGGATGATTTACCCCTAAGTTCGCATGCATACATCAACAAGTCCATCTAGATTTACATGTAACACATATCCGAATTTGCATACAGCCTATTTGCATGTAATCTATGTCTCAATTTGCATACATAAAGATAAATTAACATACGACAAACATACAAGTTAATAAACACATTGTACTCATACATGTGGGAAATACAGATGAACGACACATACACAATCTTACGTAATACAGAGAAGCAATCAGGTTCATCATACGAAGGGATAGCTACTAGGGACAATTATGCATGAAATCTGATGAAAAAGACTCAGTTCAGTGGGTGCGCGTTCGTGTAGCGTTCGTAAACGCGTTCGAACGGTAAACAAAAGGTTCGTGTTCGTATAACGTTTGAGAACGCGTTCGAACGGAACCAGACCTGATAAAACAAATGCATGCACGTTTGAGTAGCGTTCGTAGAAGCGTTCGAACGGTAAACAGAAGGTTCGCGTTCGAGTAGTGTTCGTAAACGTGTTCGAACGGAAATGAAACAGAATGCACACGTTCGTATGGCGTTCGGAAACGCGTTCGAACTGGGTTACAACAGTGACCCCCAAAATGCAGTAAACAACATGACACATACGTGAACGGATGAATAGATGACACCTAATCAACAATAACGGGCTAAAAGGCGCGGTAAAGCATCGTGGTAAAGGATTTTAACCTCTCAAAATATAGGACCTTTAATCGCACTTACTAAGCCCATGCGCAAATAACACAATACATGTAAAAAGTTGAAGACAATGATATCGGACTTCATGTATCCGATTGAACATATCTCACATCCATCGAATATACATCATCCGGCGCAGCAAAGCATCGTGGTAAATGATTTTAACCTCTCAAAATAGAGAACCTTTAATCGCACTTACTAAGTCCATGCGCTTTATCTCACAATGCATATAATAAATAAAAGAAACGATATCGGAATTCGTATACCCGATTGAACACATCTTACATTCAACCGAATATACATCAACCGGCGCGGCAAAACATCGTGGTAAAATGTTTTAACCCCTCAAAATAGGGGACCTTTAATCCAACTTACTAAGCCCATGCGCTCGATCACATCATTACGCAAACGAATAACATGCAGAAATTAAATAACGAATAATAAACACATCAAAACAACATAAAACGAAATATGTGCCGTTTACTCGAGTGGTACGTGGAGTTGTATCCCGAGTACAGATCATACTACCGTCCATTCAGAATCGGCTATGAAATTTATGTCCGAGTTTCCATCCTATATACCACGAGAGGCGGCACATTTTTCATTTTATTCAAGGGCCACAACATACACCATTTCATAATACATGCATTTTTTTATCTATTCAAAGGCCACAACATGCATCACTCCATAATAATCATGCAAACGAAACTCAATAAATAATAACAATACAACTGAAAATGGATGTGAAAAATACCCTCAGGTCTAACCTTTTTCGTCGACTTTCGGACTTGCGTTTCACGGAGATCGGAAGGGTTAAAGCTCATCAACTTTTCTGGTTCACTGGTTTGCGTTTTACCTCGCTGTTTCGCTACTCAAGCTACTGTTTTGACTCCGTTTTGCTGCTGTTTTGCTGCCGTATTTTGGTCACTGTTTTATGGGAAATAAGAGACTGATTTAGCGATTTTTTTGGGGTTGTTTGCTCACTGTTTTAGTGTGGTGTTTGGGTCTGTTTAGGGGGAATTTTCGGTGATTTAGTGTAGTTTCAGGGGGTGTTTTGCCGAGTGTAATAGGTGGCAGTGTGAGGCGTGGACAGGCAGTGGCTGGGACGTGTTGAATGGAGTGGCAAAAGGAAGTGGGGAGGGCAGGCTACGTGGTCAGGTGCGCTTAAGGGCTGGTGGGGACGTGCTGGATGAAGACTAATGGCGGCTAGTGGGGCAGAGGCTTTGGTTTATATTGTTATGGTCAGTGCGTGGTTGAGTGGCTGAGGACGTGTTGTGAGGCAGTGAATTGAAGGCTGTGGCGTTGAATGGGTTTGAAGGCTATATGTGTGTGGCAGCTTAGTAAGGGACGTGTCAGTGAAGGCTTTGAGAGATAAGTGGAGGGTGCTACGTGGTTGGAGTTTTTCATTTGCAAGGTGGCGTCAGCATTGGGGGCTGTTTAGGGTTGCGTTTAAGGCTTGTGAGGGTGCTGGGCGTGAGGAGTTAAGGGTGTGAGAGCGTGTATTGTTTTTAAGGTTTTTTGTTGTTTTTGTCATGAATGTTTGAGCCGTGAATAGTCTAATCTTTAGGGTTGGTTTTGTGTTATTTTTATAGTGATTCATTAGGGTTTGCTTGTTTGTGCATGAGTTTTAAATAAGGAAACAAACCAATTAGTGTCTTACTAGGAAAATCTATATTTGATTGGAGACAAGATTGGTTCAAATTAGGAAGCTAATATATTTGATTTATCTTAATTAGGCATGCAATTACATAGATTTTATTTGTTTTATCTTGATTTGGTATGTGATTTTTTAGATTTGTTTTAATTTCACCATGTGTTAAATATGTGTTTTATTATTTTGGATGATATTTAATTGGGCTTGGGCGTGTGTGGGCTTAGCTTAGGCGTGTGTGGTTGGCTTTTGGTGGTGAGCTTAGTGGTGTGCGGGGGTTTTAGGTCAAGCTAAATGGTTTTAAAACGAAGGTCCAACAAGCGAGCCCAAAGCTAAACAAGCGAACTAAATCAAACAAAAATCCCAATTTCTGACTTTTCCCTTCCGACGCCCGTTTCCCGCGATTTTCGCGACTTAAAAGGTAGTGTCTCCAAATGAGACTCATCATAGGGACTTATATGCAAAAATACAGTGCCTACACACATGATATCATGTGCGTATCAAGATAGGATCCGTCAGTCCTGTGTACAGGGCATAGGCATCCATCACGTGTTTACGATCTAGTAAATCCATGGCCATGGTATAACTTCGGAAATAGGTTCCGAGTGTTATTTAGATATCATAAATTAAAAGTCGACTGTATTATACTGAACGGGTTTGACTTTCTCATCTATACCTCATGTATAGTACGAATGGCCTGTGACAAAGGGATTATACGTATGCAGTGACCTCAGCTTGCATAGTTTAGCGAGATTATCCTTGGTCGTCATAATCCATTAGTGGGTGGATTATGGACACAAAATTGGATTTCGTGACGGATAAACCTAAACTTAGAGAGCCCCATAATATGAAGTGTACTCGTTGAGCACTTGGGCAACTCGATATGAATAATACAGATTATTCATAATACTTCACCGGATTAAGTGAGTTAATTCGGATCGTTTAATCGGTTTAAACGATAACACATGCAATTAAAGGATTTTGTCCGCTAATAATTATTGTGTATTTGTATTTGATACATAATACAATTAGATACACATTAATTATTCGTCAAATGAGATTTTGACACATGCCATAAATATATGTTTTTGTTATTTAATGTAAATAAAAATACATATATATAATAATAATTATATTGATTAATTATTTGAATATTTAAATGTTAAATATTTAAATAATTAATTAATAAACATATTTCATAAATGTTATGAAATGTGTTTTATTATTATTGGGTGATATGGCATGCATTAATTAAGCTTTATATTTGTGTAAATTTGATTTGATAGAATAAAGTTTAATTTGATTTATTTTGACAAATTTCCAAAAGGACAAAAGTGCCCCCCAAGGCCAAATTCGTTTTTCACATTATAAAAAAGGGAAAATATTTTTCTCTCTCTCTCTTGTTCATTTCATCCTCCATGCCGAGAGCTTAAAAGAAAGGAAACGTTCCATTTTGTTTGAAGAACCAACAAGAAACAAGAAAAACTTAAGGATTTTGGAGATTAAATGCAATCTTTGTCATCCTTAAGCTTAGAAAATTATTTTATTTGTTCTTGTGTTCCTAGAACATATTTAGGGTTTCTTTACTTGTTCAAAATTGGGGCTTTTATTTTTGATAGATGAATTGGAAGTTAATGAGCATGTGTGAAGTGTTTAAGGATGGAATTAATGTAATTTCATTCCAATTTTGTTCAAATTATTGTTGGACATTTTTGTTGCCATTCTAGAGTTATTGATCCACTCTAAGATAGCCTAGAATTGTTCTTGGTTGCTTCATGTGGTGGATTTTGATTGGTGTTTGATTAATTTGATTAATCTTGTAAAGTTGGTTATTTTGGTTTTCTGATCAGATTCGACTAAACTGGAACTTCTGGGATATTATTGATGTCTTACGAATGTTTTGGATGAGTTTTGGGAGTTGGCACAATTGTCGGAAAGTGTTCCGAGTTGAAATAAGCGAAAACGGCCAAAAACGGCGTTACCGGGTGGATTTTGAGCCAACCGGGTGACGACTGTGAAAAAAGTGATTATGTCACTATTAGGGCAGCCCATGAACTGTCCCGACACTATTGGAGCTGAACTGGGAAGTTTCCATAAGTGTCGGGTAGTCGGTTCGGTCAAAAACGCGTTTTCGACAATTTTGCGGAAAAATGATTTTCGTAAAAGTTTCGCGGTTTTCTCATTATCTATGTTAATATATGATATTAAATAAATTGGTTAAGGTGAAATATGAATAAATTATTCATATTAGATATTGAATAATTTATTCGGTATTTTTGAAAAAGTTTTAAAATACGATTTGGCCCGGACCTGCGCTTCCGTTGCGCCCATCGCCCAAACCCCAACAAAAGAAATCACAGAGTTTGACCAAACATCATTCAACTCAGTATGCCGACCCGAGGAACGGAACTGGAACCGCGTTTATTTTGTGCTTAAGGATATGTGACATATGCCCTAATTGCAATGATAAGATTCTAGAAGGCTAATGAATATTATGGGAAAAACAAATGTTCTCATTGGAAGTAGATCATGCCGGCCTCTATAGGCAGGTGTAGTGGTAGAGTAGAGCCACCATAGGTCGCCATAAACCGGTGCAGTGATAATGGAAATGAGCTATTTTGATTGGCCAAATTATGGGTAGCTAAGGAGAGTTGCAATGACAATGTGACATGAGCTGACATCATAGGCGGTGTAAACGTGAATTTGGAAGCTTATATAAAGAGGTTGAAGTTTCAGATTCAGGGGAGTTCTTAGGTTATAAATTTTACCATCTCACAACTTGTAAAAGTGCTTAGAGCTGAAGAATCTATAGATAGAGAGAGAAAATTGGTTGATTCACGATCACTTGTGAGATTTGTACCGGACTTATCATAAAACCCGATGTGTTTTACTCTTTGTAAGCATACTGCCCACTTGTAGCTCGGGTCAGTATTGACCCCAAGCCGTAATAAAATACATCTTACTCATGTGGACGTAGGTTGGAGTCACCATCCGTTGAAACACACAAATCATCGTCTCTGTGATTATTTGTCTGTTTGCTAAGTTTGTTTTGGTTCCCTAATAATCAAACAAATTCACTGCTGATGGTGGTTTGTTCGAGGGGTTGATTTCCCAAATTGCCCTTGGAACGAAAAAAACAACCGTCTGTGGATGAGCAGTATGAAAAATAGCAAGCATGCTAAGACGATGGTAGAAGATGGAAGCCATAGAGTTGGGGAAGCATCGGTGGAAAAATGGATGCAAGAACGATAGAGGTCATCAGGTCGGACACATATCATTCAGAGCAGTCGAACGACACCTGATAGAATGAGGAGATACTGAGGCATTATCAGACATGAAGCTTGGAAGGCGAGCTACATAACGTGGTTGAATGAGAGGGCATACGTGACGATTGTAGCATCATGATGATCATAACACATATGATGCGAGTGCATGTATGGCGTTTGACATCCATATTTGAAGTGGATAGCGCGGGGAAGGACACAGTGCCTGCGTCGCATTTGAAGCCTTATAGTAACCATATAACGGGTGGCTGGAGGCCGACGTGGCGTTTGGAGCTCGAGATAACCATAACACGTATGGTTAGATGGCCTCCGTGACAATTGAAGCCTCTGAGTATGCATAACATAGGGAGAGATCATGCCCCTATGAAGTTTTCCACCCTTTTATGGGACCCATAGCCTGAGGTTAACAGAGGACCCTAGGGCAATTGGGTTGGGAGGTATATAGCGCGTAAGGGTCGAATCGGCATCATGCGCAGCGGAAGTAGGTCTAACCCGTGGTAATTAAGTATGAATTTATTTTTAATTATTTTAATGGAATACTATATTCCATTACGAGTGTATTGGAAAAACGGGGACGAATCAAAAATCAGAAAAACCAAAACGGGAGAAAAAAACTAGGTCATGTGACATGTGCATGGTGCGCGACTAGCGCGCGCACCGCACACTGCATGCATTGGCATGTTGCGCTGTAACGCAACATGTGTGCTTTACATTTTTTTAAATCCTTAAACATTTTTCAAAAACACCCAAAAAAAATTTATATTTCAAAACCATCTTCAACACATATTATACAATAAATATACATGTATTCTAAATATATATTTGTATTTCTTTGAATTAAAATACAAACCAAAATAGAATCCTACAATGAAGTGACTAATGAACAATTATAGGTAACTCAAATGTGATAAAGTGATTCTAGAATGGTAACTATAACTCAAAGCTTTCATCTTGAGTTCCAAACTCTAATTTTATGTTACATGTCCAACATGAACATTTTGACCCATCACAAGCATATTGTGTTTATGCTTACAAAACATCCATACACAATTCATTAGACTAATTTCAACTTGAAGCTATGTTATTATGTATCCAATACATAATATATCACTATATATTTCACTATTGATAACAACTCACTAATGAAAACATAACTTTAGAGAATATCAAAATTACATAACAATGTTGATTCTAAGATCCAATCTTCTCCTCCTTATTAAAATATTGTAGAGAATTTTCAAAGTTAGCAAGCTTGATTCTAAAATCCAATATTGAGAACTTCCAAAGCTTCTCTCACTAAAACGTTACTTAGACTAATATTTCTTTCTTTTGCTAAATGCTTGCTTGCTTTTTCTTGTTTAAAAACTTGCTCAAGCTTGCATTTTTATAGTGAAGCTTATGTAATTTTTAATTAATAAAAGTTCTAATAAAGTTTTATGTGCGCTTAATCCATTTTGTCCAAATATGTATAATTATGTGTGATTAATCACATTTGTCTACCGCTTTGATTTAATCAAATTAAATCAATATGAAGTTTAACCAATTGATTAGTTCATTGTCTACCACATTAATTTAATCTAATTAAATCAAATCAAATACACCTACTATTACATATTTTGTAATTACCAAAATATCATAAAATGGTCGAGATTTTATGAAATTACAACAAAGCTCTTGTGTGATTTTGGATTAATCCAATGAGTCAAGTAAATAATTAATATTATCAAATAATATTTAATAACTTTGATTGATAATTATAATATCAAATATTATTTATTATCAAACACTATTGGTTACCAAAGTGCTCAACGATGACATTTCATATTGTGAGACTCTCTAAGTTTAGACACGTTCGCCATATAAGCATAGCTTATATGTACGTAATTCGGCTCCTTCGAATTCGTGAACACGAACGACCTTTCTGAACTATACAAGTCGAGGTCATCACATATGTTTAACAATCCTTCCGTTGTAGGCTATCCGATTGTGCTTAGGAAACATAGATAACACCGTCAAGTTTCCGAGACACATATCTCATATTGTCGACATGTCCATGATTCTTTACAACTAATCAGAACATCATTTATGATATATGCGATCCAACCTATGTGATCGACTTTGGCCAAAGTCTTAAGAATCGCGACTTACTCACATAAATACATAAACCCTGCCGACATATCATATCTTGATACGTACTTGATTAACGAGTGCATCGGTCCACACCCAAAGAACATTTAGCAGCCAGACCATGAAAAAACCTCTTACATATATGACATTCAAGTGTGGAGGATCACACAAAAATTAATGCTATCTTATAGTCAAAGATCACGTATGCTACTCAACTCAAGGGGATTCCTATTGACAGTGATGTATACTTCCAACTATTAGAAATCACATGTGAGTCATTCAATATTCGCTTCAACGTATACCCACATGTATATACGAGTTTCCATTGCTCATGGTATGTTGGGTTAAATCATTGAAACTTCAATTATAATATACGACATGTACTAGTATTTTAGGTAATAAAAATTCGACCATAATTCAAAACCAACGACTATAAATATTTACTTTAATTAAGAATACTTTATAACAGTAATATTATTTTAATGTCGGACCACCCAATGTTCAGTAATAGTACATGACTATTTTACGGTCAATGTCATTATCATCATATTTATACATCTAATTAATATGCCTTATGACATTACCATTATAAAGGTTTGAAATGAAAATGTAATTTTTTTTACTAATAAATAATAAAATATAATGTGCAATATATTATTTGGATTGACGTTCCAAGCAACAACTCCAACAACTTCGTGGCTAATTTTAGCTCGTAAGGGATAACTCGAAATCAGAATTTCTCCCCGAGGCCTTGTTGTTTTATTAATGGCATGATAAGGTAAGCTTTCCCTCGTGGCTGGTTTTTTATTTTGTAGGTTTTTTATTATTTTATATTCAAATTCATATATCTGAATTTTGGATTCACTTGAATTCGAATCTAAATTTATACGGATCTTAAAAATAATTATTCCAAAAAATATTATTATTAATACGAATCCGATTTTTTCCGAATCTGAATCGTCGTGATTATATTTCCCAATCCGTAATTAAGGTTGATGAGGCAAGCAGAAACAATAAAAAATAAAAATAAAAATAAAAATAAAAATAAAAATAAAAATAAAAATAATAATAATAATATAATAATAATAATATAATAATAATAATAATAATAATAATAATAATAATAATAATAATAATAATGACGGGTCATTGTCATTGAAGTCCTTGAATTTGTACATTTTCTCCAAGAAGATAATATTTGACTCGTTTGTATGAAATACGTTCTAATCCTCGCATCAGTTATAAAATATAGTCTGAGGACCTATTTGATACAATATAAAAACTATGTCCTTAATCGAAAACAATGAAAACAAAAAGGTCCAAATGTTATTATTACCCCATTGTCTCATTGTTGCTTGTTCAGATCACACACGTGACATGTCTTGTGGTCCGCATATTGAGTCGATGTAATGTAAGAGTGAAGTGACAGACAAAACTCAAACAAGAGTATCAAAACTCGCACGTGGTGGGTCCCATCACTTTCCCTTCCAATTTTTTTGTCCACTTGCCAAACCACCCACCAACAAGTGTCATATTCGAATTATTTCACAATTAAAAATCGTGTGGTAATACGATAATCGGATAGCTATGTCACTGATTTTGTAATATTACAATGATTTAAAACTCAGATCGGATCAATATGTTAAATCCGGATCAAGTCTAATATCAAGTTCGGGTGATCCATACAATTCGGATGCGATTGAACTGGCCTCAAATCCATTAAACCAGCAGATTCAACCGTTGAATCGGTGACCTGGTTCGAGTTTAGCGGGTCTGAAGCCCCTTTAACTCGAGTGGGGTTGAACTGGCCTCAAACTCATTGAATAGGCCGGTTCAACTGTTGAATCGGTGATCCGGTTCGGGTTTAGATGATTGAAGGGGCTGATTGTTTATTAATTTATGTTTTTATATACAAAACTAATAAAAATATAATTAATTAGTGATCTTTGATCGACGAGGGACCTTTGACCCTCTCCAAATCCCGGGTCGATGGATAGTGCCGGGTTTTAAATCACTACCTTATATTCTTAATCATGTCAAATAAAAATTGACTAATTTATTAATCGTTTCATCAATATGTCGTGTACTTTCGATATTTTTAATAAAAGGGTTGTGTTTGAATTCAAAATTTTTGACTACCTATATGTCAAGTCCAAGATAAAATTTTGGGCAATGTTGACACCATAACCTCATCACTTCACCATTTAATTGGATGTCACCAGACATATATTTATCATTAAATTTAAAATAGTTAAATATATTATATGAATATATGGTAGCATGTGATTAGATGGTCGGAGTGATGATATAATGGTATCGACACTACCATCAAGTGCTTACATGCATTTTTATATCAATCCATTCTATTTCTTACAATAACAATTTAGTCCCTCCATGTTTAGAAATTTCACTTTACTCTTCATCGAAATCTGACATATCGATACATTTTGGTCGAAAAATTTTGGACGCAGTCAAATTAAGTTGAGATTAATTAGAATCTATTAAGACTTACTCACAAAATTAAATTCTAAAAAGCATCTTCATTATGTCGTGTAAATAAGAAGTTATAATCCAAAGTTTTGATACTAAGTGATGTTAAATGTGATTGCTTAATTGTAATTGTAATTATAATTGCTGCATCATTGAAAATATAAAATTTTGTCAATGAAGTTAGGCAGTTAGCGATGTGACAATTATAATTAACAACTTTATCAATGAGGTCTATCTACAGTATTCCAAGAGTATTTATACCTTGATTCAAACATGTAACTTAAAACTAGAGGTGTTAACGGGTCGGGTTGGGTCGCAATAGATCGGGTAAAAAAACTGCTGGTCGGATCGTGTCAACATAATATACAGTAAATATAATATATATATTTTATTGATACAAATTTGACAATGCAAGTGAATAGCTGAAATGACAAAATATTTGATTAACATCTATATGATCACGAGTTCAATTCTCACCATTAGCATTTTGTGAATATTTTATCATTTCAGCTACACTTGTTTCTTATCAAAATCGTATCATTAAATAAATAAATAAATATATATATATTATAATTATAACATCATTTACACCGGGTCAGACCCGAGTTTTCTGACCTAAACCCGTGACCTGACCCGACATTTCGGGTCGAATCCAAATTGACCCGAAATTGAATTTTAAAATTCATAAACACGACCGGATCGGGTCGCGGGTCGACCCGACTCTATGTACACCCATACTTAAAATATTAAATATGTAAACTCTGCCAATAAACATTAAACTTTTCAAAACATGAAATTAATTGCATGTTTATTGATAGAGTTTGTATGTTTAATAGTTTAAGTTGCATGCTCAATGCTAATAGTTGCATATTTATATCAAAGAATATTTGATACCATTGGGTACCATAATAATGACCTTATCAATAGGGGTTTAAATACTAAGATATTATTTGAAAAAGCTAGTGCTATGATTAATAATTTTTCTCGTCCCGTCTTATTCAATATGAGATTTGAAATATTTTTTTGCTATGATTTTGAAAAAATTGAAAAAAGGATGGGATAATCTTTTTATTTGAAAAATAACGAAATAAAATCAGGATAATTTGTTATCACAATCATATAAACAGGACAGAAATGAAGGTTTGTATGTGATTTTAATAAACTTTATTTTCCTTTCAAATATTAAGAATCCGTGATGATGTAGTTTTTTTGGTTGCTATTTATTTTGTTAGGCACTCACCTAATTAGGCTTGAGCCTCCAAGTTTCTTAAATGTTGTACTTGAATTGATGTGACTATGTATTTATGTCTGACGTGGCATTATATTATTGGTCTTCTTGACTCTTTTAATGCAATTTACTTAACGGTGGCAAAAAAAAGCAGGGTCCGGAGTGAAAAAAGCATGGGCCGGACTTTAAAATGGGGCCCGGCTCGGGCCGGCCTCAACCAAAAAATCCCGGGCCCGATCTGGATTTAAAATAAAAAATTTTATATTTATATAATAAATTTTTTTATTTAAAAAATCAGGTCTATATTAAGCCCAGTCCAGCCTGATGATAGCCCTAGCCGGACTTTTCCCCGACTCGGGCCTAAATCCTTATGACCGGGCTCGGGCCGGGCTTACCC
Organism: Zanthoxylum bungeanum; assembly: GCA_019454045.1. Taxonomy (NCBI): domain Eukaryota; kingdom Viridiplantae; phylum Streptophyta; class Magnoliopsida; order Sapindales; family Rutaceae; genus Zanthoxylum; species Zanthoxylum bungeanum. The sequence continues at coordinate 88,118 of SKCR01004394.1, forward strand.
GTTTCCATGTATAAATTTACTATTTAAAAAAATTAAAACTTTATTTGGAATGAAAGGAAGGTCTTGATCGTTATATTAATAAATTGAGAGGTCTAAGTGTAATTTAAATATGTACAAAATTATATGTAACATGGACATACCCACACATAATGAAAGTAAATTAAAGGAAATTTAAACGAGTATTCTAAAATCACTCATTAAAAATCAATTTTAGAAAAAAATTTATGAGAAAAAGTAGTTAATATTTTGGTAATTTTTTTAAAATTTTCATAAAAATAATGTGAAATTTTTTTCTAAAATAAATTTTTAATAAGTGTATTTAGAATATTCGTTAGCACGACAAATAAATTAAAAATAAAAAGAGAAATGCTTTTTCCTATCTGGACGAAGCTTTATAAGCACTTTCTCATCTCCTCTCATAAGCACTTTTACACAAGAGAACCAGAGAAACTCTAGAGAGAGACAGAGAGAGAGATGGGAAACTTTTATTGTGAAACAGAATCTTGGGTTTCTTCCAAAGCTACAAACCAAGAAACCCATGATTTGAAGCAAGAGCCTGAGTTTTTAACCATAGAAAGTGAAGAGTCTTTAAGCAAAAGTATGTTGAAGGAGGAGGAGGAGAAGAAGAAGAAGAAGAAGAAAAAGAATCAAGTTTTGCTTGAGGGTTATGTGGAGACTGATTCAGAGGATGATTTGAAGAGAACAAAGAGCTTGACAGATGAGGATCTTGATGAGCTCAAAGGGTGTTTGGATCTTGGGTTTGGTTTCAGCTATGAAGAGATTCCTGAGCTTTGCAACACTTTGCCTGCACTTGAGCTTTGTTACTCTATGAGCCAAAGGTTCATGGATGAGCACCAAAATCCAAAATCTCCTGTCCCTGAGCCTGTTTCTAGCCCCATTGCTAATTGGAAGATCTGTAGTCCTGGTAAGTATTTTTTATTTTAGAATGCCATTTGTACTTTGTTGTGAATGTAGTGGCTAACATTGATTTAGTAGAGACAAAATTTGATTTTCTTAGGACTTTTTATTAATTTATTAGACAAACTTTAACAAATTTATATATGGTTCCGCAACTGGCTAGTGCGATATTCAAATGTTAACTTATTATCTGATTGATTGATCACGGGTTTGAATTCGGGAAACATGCAGAGTAGCAAATGGCCTTTTGTACACTGGATTTATATGTCCTATTTTTTAATCTATGAGTTATGATGAATTGAGTTCTTAATAAATGATCTGTAATGTTTAGGATTGATTTTGATTTGTAGCTATGATGATGAAGCATATAAAATTGAATCATGATTTGAATATGTTTCAATTGAATTGATTGTTGTAGATGTGATTTAAAGGAGCATAAAGATTTTATTTTATTTTCTTAAATCTTAAGTTAAGTTGCCTTTCTTTTCCTTGATTAGGTGATCATCCGGAAGATGTGAAAGCAAGACTCAAATATTGGGCACAGGCCGTGGCGTGCACTGTTAGGTTGTGCAACTGAGAAGGAGATTTAGGAATTTATGGATTCATCGATTGCATCGAAAACGAATGGACATTTTCTTTGCGATTTAGCATCAAAAGAACGACCTGGACCTTCATGTAGAGCTTTTGCTTCTGTGATTTACTTCGGACAACTTGTGGGAATGAAATTTCCAGCTATTATTCAGCTGGAGATGGACTTGCCGTAGCCTGTCAATGACGGGTCGGCTGTTTAAGGAGTAGAAGAAGAGGAGCAATGAGAAGAAATGCCTCAGGTTTGAGAATAACCAAATACTCGTACGAGTCTTGACTTAATTTTCCTGAGGCTAATATAAATTACTAATATTTTTGTATCCAGTACTACATTGGAAATAAATTATGTTATCGAATAAAGTTCTCTAAGTTACTTTTGCACGTATTTGTGTTATTTTCGTTGTAATTTTTTTAAAGATGGCAATGGATCCAATGTTGATTTGGGTTTTTATGCAGTGGTGAGAGCCTCCTTTAGAGCTTCACCAACTAATTGGAGACCTCTGCATTTGCTGAGGTAACTAACCTAACTGGGTTGATCTGCATTTGCTGAGGTAACTAATCTAACTGGGTTGATTAACATTTTTCGATTCCTTTTGTGTTATTGCTATCGATAAATGAAAGTTGCACTATCTTCATACTAACAATGCGTGATAGTGCTAACGAGTAACCGACTTTGATTATCCAGTCTATGAATGCACGAAAGCGCTTATCGCTGAGACAATTGTGAATGGGGGAAAAATAAGTGGAGGAGAAGATATGGGAATGTGTATAGGTCTTTACCGATCACTAAAATTTATCTCCTGAAAGTTTCGCATTACTGCTTCCATGTTTTGGATTAAAAAGCTCTTGATAAATTTTTCTCCATGAGTATTTGGTAGCTTGTTTTTGTTTTTATGCCATATACATTGATTAATATATCAGAATATATATGGTCTAGTTCTACAAACTGTAGTTTTGAAGTACAGATAGGAATCCCCTTAGCAATATCGGAATTTGATGGTTGTTCTAGCGGTTGACGTTTTGTTTATATTATGGTAAACGACACTACCACGTGATATCATACCATTAGTCTACGATTTTAACTTTATTTACAAAGCCATCCATGAATGAAGCCCTAGCAAGTGTATACATTCCTCATGTAATGTCAAATATGTGATATTGATAACTCGATCGTTATTCTAGCGAGTATCGTTGGTCATGTAAGTTCATGTTATTGTAAACATCAGTGTCACGTTATGACTCACTAGTATTCTATCGAATGCCATTGGGTGACGACTCTCACTTGGCGACAAAAGGCCGATGGATTTATGAACCAGATGGATCAATAGATAATAGTTTGTTCAAATTTAGACCTTTTTATTTGTGCAATTTTCATATTGATGTCTTTTGACAAATTCTCATGTGCTATAGATTTTCTTCATAAGTTTTTAATGTGATTTGGATTGTGAATGAGGACACGTGTCTTTCATTTTCAAGGAAATGTGAAAGAAATTTCTTCATAAAGAGACTTGCTTCATTTGTCTAGTTGTTGCGTGTAAAGTTGATGATTTTGTGGACATTATAAATTTGGACAAGCAATTGTTGCAGTCAAAGTTAATAATAATAATAAATATTATTTTTTTAAATTAAAAAAAAAATCTTTGGAAGGAAGCTTGTTCATTGAAAAGTCATAACAACATTTAGACCCGGTCAAGGTTCCGGTTCGGAATCGGAACCGAACCGGTTGGAATCGGACGGTTCCGGTTCCAGAACCGGATCGAACCGGTTGGAACCGCTGGAACCGAACGGTTTCAACGCGAATTCTAATCCCCAATTAATGTTTAAATATCAATTGGTTATGGTTCGGAACCGGAATCGAACCGTGGCCACCTCTAGCATCAATAACAAACTGTGGGTCGGCTAATCCACACAGATGCATGAGGCTTCAAATGTTATATCATGAATCTGGAATCTTCACGGCATCCTGCATAATCCAAAACGAAAAAAAAGAAATAATAATAAGAAGAAGAGAGAAGCTCCTCACAAGATTCTCTTGCGAATAATCGCTCATAGTACATTTACGTACTCATAATCGGAATGGATTTTACAGTAAATATTATTAATAGGAATCTTATTTCTCCGAAAATCGTGGGTTATACAGTAAATATTACTAATACGAATGGATTATACAGTAAATATTACATATCTTGAGAATTTTCATCACTGCGGAGCAGGTGCATAGTTCCTCAATGATGAGCATTTCCAAGGCCTTTTCTCATAATTGATTGATACTTATCTTCCTATTGTCGTAGAAGGGGAGGATATAAATCTTGAGCAACAATTTTCTATTTCCCAGATCCTAATCACTTTTTTGCTAAAACCAAGAAAGTTCGCAATAAGTTGAGACAGATCGATATTTGCCAATCTCGATTATGGTTTAAGTCGAAAAATTATCTCGAATCTTGTACGCGTTTTTGAATCAAATCGAAAGATTGTCCCAAATTCCGATCGAGATTCCAGATTTTTTTTAGGGAAAAGTCGGGATTCGGATTGAAAAATCATCATGTATCCCGACTCAATTTTGGGAAAAGAAGATTCTCAATAAAACATAAACAAAAGCTGCCTATCAAGACGATCGCAACAGATCTTTTATGCCTTTCTGCAAGAGGAAATGAACAGAAAATATGATTAGCACATTTTGAAAGCCTTCCTGAGAATGAAACATTATCAAATCAAACAGCTTGTTCCACAACTTTCCCTTCTTTATCTACCAGAAACTTTGTAAAATTCCACTTGATGGCATCTCCAAGGGAATTCCAATTTCTCTGATTTTAAGAACTTGTAAATAAGTGTCACATTCTTTCCATTCACATCAATCCACCATAGCAAAGTAAGACTTTATTTTTTTTGAAATCGTTGGAAACCTTATCGTCAAACCATCATTTCCTTTCGAGCTTAAACGGAGTAAGTAAAATCCTCGGCTGTCCTACAAGAATTCATTCTCTGGATTCGAACCCAAAACTTCAAGGTGATATCCTGAACCCTACACCACCAAGCCACGCCCCTTTGTGACCATGGCAAAATAAAACTTTATTTTTTTGAAATCCGAAACCCCACTGTCAAACCGTCACTTCCTTTCGAGCTTAAACGGAGCTGGTAAAACCTCCGGCTGTCCCACACTCTTACAAGAAAATCATTCTCTAACCCAAGACCTCATGGTGATATCCTGAGTTCTACACCACTTAGCCACGCCCCAATGGCAAAGTAAAACACTTATTAAAACATTGTGCATACAACTGTGAGACAATGTTTACTTCGCCAGTATTTCATGTACCTTATCAAAGATTGGGAATTCAGCTTTTAACATTGTGCATGCAACGTCGGGGCGTGACTTGGTAGTGTAGGACTTAGGATCCGACCTTTAGGTCCTGGTTTCGAATCCATGGAGTGTGTTTCTTGTAAGAGATTGGGACATTCGAGAGATTTTATTCGCTCTGCTTAAGCCCATAATGAGTGGTTTGACGACAAAGTTTCCAACGATTTCAAAAATAAAAATAAAAAATGTGCATGCAACTTCCTGAATCTCCTCATTGCTTCCCGGCTCTTGACCTGCAAACTGATTCCTGAAATACAGACCTTGGTTTTTGTATTTTTCAGACAAACCATTCAATTCCTTATAGTTAGATTGCGTTAAGTCACTGCAAAATGATCATCCATGTTTTGAAAACCGGACCGAATCGGCCGGTTGAATCGGTTGTTTGGTCATGAGTCCGATTTGGTTAAGCATTAAAAAACTAGTCTTCAAAAAAATCGGCTAAAATCAATGAACCGGATAGGATCGATTCGTTTTTTTTTTTTTTTCAATTTTTAAAATCAAAAACTATTTAAACTTTAGCCTTGGTAAAAAGATGATCACTCTCTCTCTCTCTCACAAGCTTCAGGCAAAGACTGTAACTTTCTTTCTTGAACATCAGCTGTGACCAGAGTTCCAATCTAAATTGACCAACAGAATATCAGTTATCCAAATTATTCTTAGTGGCTGACAGTGAAATTTAACGTCCTGCCGCTTAAGTCCGAATCGAGTAATTTAACGGTGGATTTCCAACGTTTCCAAATAAAAAATTACATTTTTATGATATTTCAGTTTTGTCCTAAATTTCATGAAATTACATTTTAATCCAGAAGTTTTGGAGTTCATATATATATGGCCCAGAAACTTTACAATAATAAAAAGCACCTAAAATTCCATTTCATTTGACCAAAAAAATTCAAAACCCCTAGTAACTGCTGAGCCTCTCTCTTCAGTCTTCCCCCTCGAACCCTCCGACTCATCGCCGCCGCTGCCGCCTCAAATTTCGTCGGTTTCCGATGGAGGAAGTGAGTGAGGGAAAGGAATTTTCGTTTCCTAAAGAAGAAGAAAAGATCCTCGAATATTGGAATTCCATTGATGCCTTCAATACCCAGTTGGCCCGCACTCAGAATCAGCCGGAGTACATCTTTTACGACGGACCTCCTTTCGCCACCGGTCTCCCTCACTACGGCCACATACTCGCCGGCACCATCAAGGACATCGTCACCCGCTATCAATCCATGATGGGTTTCCACGTCACCCGTAGATTTGGCTGGGATTGTCATGGCTTGCCCGTCGAGAATGAGATTGATAAGAATTTAGGGATTAAGAGAAAAGATGATGTTTTGAAAATGGGCATTGATAAGTATAATGAAGCTTGTAGGAGTATTGTTACTAGGTATGTTTTTTGTGGGTTTTTAATTAAATTACTAGCTGTTAATGATAATTGCTTAGAATTTAATATTATGGAACGCTTTATGCTCTGCTATGGTGCCAAATTAATGGTGTATTTTGTGAATAAGTTGCGGAATTTAGCTTTTACATGTTGTGTTCTTTTGGTTGGTGAATGAATTGTTTTATATTTTGGACGTGGCATGCAATCGACGAGCTGCATTTCTAGTGGTTTATGTTGTGGTAATTTGGCGAAGAATGGGAGATAACAATTTTAAGGTGCTCAGTAAAGAAGATGTCAATTCTTTCGTAGGATAGAGTCTGATTCCAAGTTCTTTTGCAACTTTGTTATAAAGTAGGAAGGGTCTTTGATGGATATTATACATCTCGGATTACTTCAATTCATATAGAGTAGTATTATATAGGCTGGATTGAGATTTGTTTTCTGTGATTATTTAAGCTGCTTAGGATGTATTTTATTATTCAAGGTTGAACATGTTCAATTTATGCTTTGTTCGGTACCTTCTGTGAATGTGTGTCTATTTCTAATAAATTTTAAAAAGAATTGGCTATCAGTATTTATGCATACTCTCTCTCTCTCTCTCTCACTGATGATTTATTTGCCTCTAGATATGTGGAGGAGTGGGAGCAGATTATTACACGGACAGGTAGGTGGATTGATTTTAAAAATGATTACAGGACCATGGATTTGAAATTTATGGAGAGCGTTTGGTGGGTATTTGCCCAGCTCTATGAGAAAGGACTTGTTTATAAAGGTTTCAAGGTTAGTTAGTTTGTGTTTTCCTTCTTTCTGGGTTTGATTTTGTAATGCATTGAAGATTTCTGTTGAGGTATTACGTTATTTATTTATAATTTTTTTTTTGGGGTATGGGATGTCTTGTTAATTTGATGTAGTTACTTAATTTCGTAATGAAGGTTTTATCAAATGTTTGCTGATAATGTTCTTTTAACAGGTCATGCCATACAGCACTGGTTGCAAGACACCACTGTCTAATTTTGAAGCGGGTCAGAACTATAAGGTTTGCAATTTAATCTTCTTGGCAAATTATCTTATGTATCTCATCGTGGACATTTATATGCTAAATTGTCATTATTAGTGTTATTTTGTTGTTAGCTTCCGTTTTTGGTTGGAAAAATCAAGATTATATATTTTTGTGACGTCTGTTTGACATTCCAGCTTGTCAGCATGGTGAATTGTGAATATATCTATTCTGTCAGTTGTGGTCCCCAATGATTTATATAAATATTGTCTTTTCCTTGTAGGTCAAAAATTGATTTCTTCCAATCCCTCTAATATTTTGCCCTCTATGCGTGATATAGGATGTACCTGACACCGAGATAATGGCGGCTTTTCCAATTGTTGGAGATCCAGACAAGGCAGCATTTGTGGCTTGGACAACGACTCCTTGGACCCTTCCTAGTAATCTTGCCCTGTGTGTCAATGCAAATTTTACATATCTGAAGGTCGGTCAGTTTTTAATTTTTTTTTCATTTTCTTGCTGGGTTGAGATAGAGGTCAATATTTTTAGGACTATATACACTGAAGCATGAAGCCTTTGATCTTTTGTAAAGCACGAGTCCGTCCTTAACTGCTTTTTCTTGAGCGCCTAAGTGTCTGAAGGTTAGTGTTGGAATGTGCAAGTGTGTTTGTGCATACGTGTGCATGTGTGTGTATGTGCATGCATGTGTGCTTGCACATGCATTCATGCTTGTTGACATTGCAATATTGTTTTTTTTCCTTTATTATTTACTAAAAAGTATTCACCTGTTAGCACTGTGGTTGTAAATTAGTTATCAGACATACCTTTGTAATCTGATTAGGTTTTGAATTGTTGGGAAGAGTTACTTTTTGACTCAATTTAATGCAATTTGACTAGTTTTTTTATTGGAAATTTATTCTTCCTGATTGGACAAGCTAAATTGTTTCTTTATTATTGTTGTGGGCCATCTTTATCTATACAGTTGAGCTTAGTCTTACTTTTTGTAGTTTTTTTTTGTTCTCTTCTTGGGTCTCTTGGAGACTTTTTTATTATTTTTGTGGACTTTGTTTTTCCCTTTTTGTAGATCTCCTGGTAGAAGTTTTTTTTGTTTATTGATGAAAGTTGATGATTTTGCTGTTATTCAGAATTTGGAATTGTTTCGAATAATCTGGTCTAAAATTAAGTGAACACAGGTTCGAAATAAGTACACTGGCAAAGTCTATGTAGTTGCTGAGAGTAGGTTGTCAGCACTTCCTAGTGAGAAGCCAAAATCAAATGCAGCAAATGGACCAGGTGGTGGTTCCCAGAAATCGAGTTCCAAAACCAAGGGACACTCAAGTAGAAAAGCTCAAGACTGTGAGTTAGCTGGATCTGCAGAGAATAATGAATCTTATGAAAGATTGGGAGAAGTCTTCTCAGGGACTTCGTTGGTGGGGATGAAGTGAGTCTTCTTGTTCTTGATGAAATTCTTTGGTTTATTATTAGCTATGACTCCTGCCTTTCCAGTTTTCTTCCAAATGACCACTGAAGTTACCTTTGTGTTTCTGACATGTCCATTATTATTAATGATTGTATTGTTATCTAAGTAGACACGGACTTCCATCTGTGGTTATATATAGTGAGCTTTTCTTGGTTTCCTAGATCAAGAATTTTGAAATTCTAAGGGTGAATATATACTGCAGGTACGAACCATTATTCGATTATTTCAAAGAGTTCTCAGATGTTGCTTTTAGAGTTGTTGCGGACAACTATGTAACCAGTGACAGTGGTACTGGAATTGTTCATTGTGCTCCAGCATTTGGTGAAGATGACTACCGTGTCTGCATTGAAAATCACATAATCAATAAGGTGTGCACTAAAATGCCTCAAGTTAAATGTTTGTTATTATCTGATTACGAACAATCTATGTTAGTGGATTTTAGTACAAGTGCCACTTTTCGTTTATGCAGAAATTCTAGTTCTTTATTTTATGATAGCATGTAAGCTATCTTTTCTGCAATGTTATTATAAGTGTGTAGTGGCTTTTTGCCCTGATGCTGTATTCTTTGCTCCCATAGCTTTGGAAGAATTAATTTTTATTGATGTAATTTTTTGTTTCATTTTTCTTTTATATGTTTTTGACTGTCTGGTATACTGTTTGGATATAGATAAGCTATGTTTTATTCTATATCCATACGTAGCTTTTAACCGTTTTCCACTGCCCTTGTGGACTTGTGGTTCACTTTTGTATCTTTTTTTCTGTTTTATTGAATAACATTCTTTTTTTCCCCTATAGAATAAAGATATTTGGAATAAACTATTACTATTTTACTGTTTTGTGGGTTTCTTTGTTCTATAGTTCCTTTCACAGACCTGGTTTCATTTCTTGCTTCATTCTGCTTTTGACCGAGATTTCGTCTGTTTTTATGTTGTAGGGAGAGAATCTGATTGTAGCAGTAGACGATGATGGTTGCTTTACTGGGAAAATTACTGACTTTAGTGGGCGCTATGTCAAGGTTGTAGATAAGGACATTATTGAAGCTTTGAAGGTGAGGATGATACAAGGTTGTGTTAACCCATAATGGTTTTACCTATATTGTGGAGGAAATGCAGTTTTGTGTGTTATCTTCCACAATTTTGGTATTCTAATATTTTATCATCATTATAGTAATAATGGATTCTCTAGTAGACGATGTATTTAATAATGGATTCTCTAGTTGGAATGATTGGAATTGCCCTTGCCATTTCTATTAATTTTTTGTTGCAATTTCAAGCTGAAAGAAATGGATTTGGGTGCTTAGCATATAACTTCTGTATTTGGGTTTATCAATGCCCTTTTTAGGCGGGTCTAGTGTACTGTTGTGAAAAGCAAAAAGAAAACGGCAGAAATGGGATTCTAAATGTTGTTGGTAGGATTTATAAGTTTTATCTATGGTAATAGCCCTTTGCAAAAAATCAAGGTATTAAACTGTGTACATATTGAATCCTCCCCAGAGCCCACATTGTGGGTAAGGGTGGCAATGGGCCGGGCTGGGCCGGGCTTTTGCAAGCCCGGCCCGAGCCCGGCCAACAAAAAAAAAGCCCGGCCGGGAAAAGCCCGGCCCGGGCTTTTTTGGGCCCGAATTTAAAAAAAAAAAAATTAAAAATTAAAAATATATAAATATAAAATATATTTACACTATATACAAAGAAAATTTATAAATAAATCACAAGTTTCATTGATAAATTAACAATTTAAATGCTAAAAATAAATAAAAATGATATAAAACATATTAAAAATATTATATATTTATGTTTTTTTTTTTTTTTAATTTTGGCCCGGGCCCGAGTCGAGCTTTCGTTTTAAGGCCCGGCCCGGGCTTTTTTCACCACGGGCCGGGCCAAAGCCCGTCGGGCCGGGCCGGGCCGCGGGCTAAACTGCCACCCTTAATTGTGGGAAGTCTCGTGCGCTGGTCCATCCTTTTATCTATGGTAATAGTATATGATGTTGATCTTTCACTTGGTCTGACAAAAGTCATTTGTATTTCTCTAGGCAAAAGGCAGGCTTGTTAAGTCCGGAAGCTTTACCCATTCTTATCCCTTTTGTTGGAGATCTGATACTCCTCTTATCTATAGAGCCGTTCCAAGTTGGTAATGCTTCTTTGCTATAATCTCCTTGCTTCCCAATTGCTTTACAGTTTATTGATTATTGTGTTATTTTTACCATTTTATTTTTCATATCTGATTAATTGCAAGTCATTTTAGGTGTTAAATTTCATTTTAATATATTTCATTAATTTTTTTTTTCATTTTACTTTCCAATGTGAACATCCATTTATCTTTAAATTAATCTTTTTATTGTAGTTGGATATGACATCTACATAGTTTTCTTAAGTCAACCTATAATGAATATCTGCTCTGGAGTTGGATATCCGCAAAGTATTCTTATATGTTACTTCAAATTGTTTCTTTAGCATTTATTTGTATATACAATAATTCTATGCTTAAAAAGTTGGAACACAAAGTTTAAATCTCATATGATGTGTCACCAATTAGTGATTGCCATGGATCAAGTAAAATTATATTTATATTATTCCATAGTTAATGCTAATTATCATCACCTATCATTGTTCATTGAATGACACTTTTTTATACTATATCATTTGGGATACATGTATCCTAACTCTGTAAGTGTAGCATTGCTTTTATATTATACACAAAAACCTTAGAGACAACGAGTTCTAAGATTTTAGCCTATGAACTTCAACATGTTATATCATTTTGTAGACATTAATTAAACGAACTCAATATTGTATTCTTTGGAATCACTTTATTCTCTATCCAGGTTTGTTCGAGTGGAAACATTGAAGGAAAAATTGTTAGAGAACAACAAAATGACATACTGGGTTCCTGACTATGTCAAGGTTTGATATATTTCTGAAAATACTTGTCAATTGTTTTTTGGGGCACATGGTAATAGTCGTGCTTAATGGTGTGGGTTCATGTTTTTGAAGTGATTGGGAATCATTTTCTACAATTACCTTAGTGATCCATCTCGGAAGAATTGCTTTTGTGCTCTTTTACTGTCATTTTTTTTGTTTCTGGAATTGAAATGGGAAGGGCTCTTGGTTACTGTTAGTGAGCTCACTCTCATGAACTTCAAGGGACCGGAACATCCATGTCCTACCTTAGATGTAGAGAGTGAGATAAGATTTTCTCTCTCCAACAATACATCCTATCTTTATCCTATATCAACTTTTGGTGACCACACTCCCTACATTTAGGATACCTTACACTCAAACTAAGACTGCCAACTCATTAGTTAAACATGATCTATTTCTTTTGTAAAAGATTATCATTCCAACCTTGGTGAAATGAATTTAAAATATATTTGTAATAATAAATATATTAATATTTTATATTAGGTAGGAGCTATGTAGGAGGATTGTTGGAACAAATCCACTAACATGCCTTTTTAAATTAATAGTGATGTCATTTTCTAATTAATGAAGGGAGCCATGTTGGAGACGCTCTTAAGCTTGAGGAGTGGTGAAAAAGTATTTTTTTAGTGAAGGGGTGGTTTTCTGATCATTAGAATATGGATTTTGGTGCTTTGCCCATCCTTTTAATGTGGAGTGACCAACAGCCTATAACGGGAATGTTATGTCCAGGTTGTATAAGATAGACTCGGGATTGTTCCTGCAAAAGGTCTTAAACCATGGAAGGATTTTATAATATACCCGAGAGATTAAATTTTTTCATTTGTCATCATTATCAGTTTCATTTCTATAGAATTCTGGATTCTTCCTTATCTTTTGTTGTGGAAAATTAAGGGGCTGATCTACACTAATGTAGGCATTGCATTTTTGCATATCAGCCCAATGATGAGCCTCGAATGGAGGCATTACTTTTTAGTTGCGGAAAGCGGTCGTCGGAAGGGAAGGGTCAAGAATTGACATTTTTATTGGATTTGGTTCGCTTGTTCAAGCTTCGGGTTCGCTCGTTCGGTCTCAGTTTTGAATTTACCCAACCCTCATTCACGTGTAATACACACACCCACAACAAATAATTCACCAACCTTTTCCTACCCATCACCCCACGTGAAAGCCACCCATTTTCCATAACAATTCCATGCAATCAACAAACCAAAGCCCCATGCTTCACGCCCCCCTCCCCCACTTTCAATAATAATTCCACAAAATGCCAAGCCTCCCACGTGAACAAACCAAAACCCATATCCTCACTCATGCAACCACCCATACAAAGCATCTCACCCAAACACTAGCCAACAAGTCAACAAACCCATACCCTACCCATGACAACAACCCATCTGCCTAACTCTCTCGCCACTGCATAACCTGCAACTACCCATGCACCCTCCATTGCCAACCCATAAAGCTGCCACCTGACTTACCTGCTGCTCCGCCGAGCTGATGATGCAGTGGACCTCGATCCTGGGACGCATCCCGATACCTGCAAACGAAAACGGGGGCACCTCGACCCCGGGCACCTCGACCCAACACCGCTGACAATAGGGACCTCGCCCTCGAACTGATGATGTAGTGGGCACCTCGACCCTGGGCACCTCGACCCGGAACTACAACCGACAACGGGGGCACCTCGACCCAACACTGCTGGCAATAGGGACCTCGCCCTCGAACTGATGATGTAGTGGGCACCTCGACCCTGGGCACCTCGACCCGGAACTACAACCGACAACGGGGGCACCTCGACCCAAACTGATACTGATGTGGGCCTCGCCCCCAGATTGACACTGATGTGGGCCTCGCCCCCAAACTGATACTGATATGGGCCTCGCCCCCAGACTGATATATGGGCCTCGCCCCCAGACGGATACTGATATGGGCCTCGCCCCAAACTGATACTGATGTGGGCCTCGCCCCAAACTGGTAGTGATGTGGGCCTCGCCCAAACTGATACTGATATGGGCCTCGCCCCCAGACTAATACTGATGTGGGCCTCGCCCCAAACTAATACTGATATGGGCCTCGCCCAAACTGATACTGATATGGGCCTCGCCCCCATACTGAACTGATGTGGGCCTCGCCCCAAACTGATACTGATATGGGCCTCGCCCCAAACTGATACTGATATGGGCCTCGCCCCCAAACTGATACTAATGTGGGCCTCGCCCCAAACTGATATGGGCCTTGCCCCCAAAACTGATGCTGATGCTAATATGGGCCTCGGCCTTGGGACTCATCCCCGAAACTGATACTGTAGCTGATGTAGGCCTCGACCCTGTGACTCATCTCTGAAAACTGATGCTGAAGCTGATGTGGGCCTCGGCCCTGGGACTCATCCCCGAAACTGACTGTAGCTGATGTGGACCTCGACCCAAACTGATACTGATATGGGCCTCGCCCAAACTGATACTGATGCTGCTGCAGGCCTCGGCCCTGAGACTCATCCCCGAAACTGATACTGATGCTGCTGCAGGCCTCGGCCCTGGGACTCATCCCCGAAACTGATGCCGATGCTGCTGCAGGCCTCGGCCCTGGGACTCATCCCCGAAACGGATGCCGATGCTGCTGCAGGCCTCGGCCCTGGGACTCATCCCCGAAACTGATATTGATGATGTGATGGTTCATTTCAACATGCTGTTATCGCATGGGTAGTTGCAGGTTATGCAGTGGCGAGAGAGTTAGGCAGATGGGTTGTTGTCATGGGTAGGGTATGGGTTTGTTGACTTGTTGGCTAGTGTTTGGGTGAGATGCTTTGTATGGGTGGTTGCATGAGTGAGGATATGGGTTTTGGTTTGTTCACGTGGGAGGCTTGGCATTTTGTGGAATTATTATTGAAAGTGGGGGAGGGGGGCGTGAAGCATGGGGCTTTGGTTTGTTGATTGCATGGAATTGTTATGGAAAATGGGTGGCTTTCACGTGGGGTGATGGGTAGGAAAAGGTTGGTGAATTATTTGTTGTGGGTGTGTGTATTACACGTGAATGAGGGTTGGGTAAATTCAAAACTGAGACCGAACGAGCGAACCCGAAGCTTGAACAAGCGAACCAAATCCAATAAAAATGTCAATTCTTGACCCTTCCCTTCCGACGACCGCTTTCTGCAACTTCCGCAACTAAAAAGTAATGCCTCCATTCGAGGCTCATCATTGGGCTGATATGCAAAAATGCAATGCCTACAACTAACATTTGATGGTCTTTTTTGCATAGGACCTATACTATACTGATGCTTGTATAACAAATATCATGAGGTTGACGTGGTCTGCTGGTTGACTTCTCTATTTTTGAACTTTTTGGATGGAATTGAAACATAGAAAGTTTCATATCCACAAAAAAATCAGTGTTTTAAAACGCGTTAGACGCTAGTCGGGCGTTGGGGATTTCCGAAATTAGGTTTAAGGTTTGAAAAATTAACCTCAGGGTAATGTTGTTTGAGTGATGGGTAAGGAGGTTCAATTTGATAAAAACAAAGACAATTGAAGAAATTAGGGTTTTTGGAAAATGAGAAATTTTCGAAAATTTGTGAAATTAAGCTTTGAAATGGTAATTGGGAAGAGAACCCAAAAGTGTTAATTTAGAAAAATCCCAAAAATCTATAGATTCGGCGGCGGTGCGTGTGGAAGCCGCTTGGCAGCTTTTGGCGGCGGAAAGTGCCGAAAATGCTTAGAAAAGGCCGGCCAGGTGACCGCATGCCTAACCTCACCGATTTGGGGTTAAGCGGGGCTGCCTGGCCACTGCTAGCCAGTGCTAGGTGCCGCACTTTAGAACAATTCAAAAAATTACGCATGGAAGAATCCATTTTCTAAATCTGTTAAGAGAAAGCTTAAGGGCTCATATATGAGGTTGAACTGTGATATATTATTTGTTTGTTTTCTGGCTGCTGGCTGTCATGTTACAGGGACTTTCTGTATGGTGTGAAAGTTTTGCTATTAGCAAATTTTTATAATTGTTTTCAAAATATGAAACCTGACTGTATGTTAGTCAATTGCATAATAGTTGAAAATGAAAATGAAAATTTAATTGGTCATGATACAGGAAAAACGCTTTCACAATTGGCTGGAGAATGCAAGAGATTGGGCGGTTAGCAGAAGCAGGTTTTGGGGCACTCCTCTTCCTGTATGGACCAGTGAAGATGGAGAGGAAATAATAGTCGTGGATTCCGTTGATAAACTTGAAAAGCTTTCTGGAGAAAAGGTTTGGTCTCTTTTGCTTTCTTCCATATATTTTCGATGTGTCGGAACATTGTAGTTCTTTAGCTGGCTGCAGGATTGAAAATACTTTTGGGAATAATGGATTCTTTCTTTCTTCCTTTTAATTTTTTTCCCTCTTGTTATGTTTCCCTGGTTGGGGGCTTCACTTGGATGTTATACTTTATTTTAAATTTTTGCTAAAATGAAGAAACTTAAAGGTTTGTGGACTGATTCATTACTGTGCAGATTTTTGATTTGCACCGTCACAATATTGATCATATAACTATCCCGTCCAGTCGAGGTCCAGAATTCGGTGTTCTTCGACGGGTAGAAGATGTAAGACTCTGACCTGGCATACCATCATGTTTTGTACCTAAACGCATGCTGTTCGCTGTTGGTGGATATTCATTATCCATTTGAGAATGTTGATGGCATACATTCTTTAAAATTTATAGCCATTCGTAATTTGATTTACGGTTTCCTCTTCGCAGGTTTTTGATTGCTGGTTTGAAAGTGGTTCTATGCCTTATGCCTATATTCATTATCCATTTGAGAATGTTGAACTTTTTGAGAAAAATTTTCCTGGGCATTTTGTTGCTGAGGGGCTGGACCAAACTCGTGGATGGTTAGTCCTCACATATAAACTAACAATACTTTCTAGATTGAACAATTGATATTTGTCATGACTGATTATTAAAGTAGTTAAATCTTCCTGAAGCTTAATGGCAGAATCATGTGGCATTATGTGATTTTTGGTTTTGCATGGAGAATTTGTTTACTTTTTTTTTTTTTTTTGGGAGTTGGGCGAAGTGAAACAATTATGAAACATATGATGCATGGAATTTAGCTTCCTCAATGTGTAATTTTATCTTCTGCATTACTATTCTTTTATAGCAGACTTTTTCATTAGTTGTTTGTCAATTGTCATTTCTTCTCCTTGCCTCGCTTATTTCTTTTAATTTGTTTATTTATTTATGTACTAGTCCTTTACCCTTCCTTTTCTTTTAGATAGTCTTTCTTGATTGACAACATATATCAGTGATAAATTAACTATCTGGGCTCTGATTATATAGATTAGTGATTAATTTGCTACTTATGGAGAGCCATTCCTCCTTTTTCGTCCTAAAGTAAAGGAATACATAGTTCTCAAATTAATTAAGTCTGGCTGTGGGTTTTCATTGTCAAGGGTTTGCCTTGCAGGTTCTATACTCTCATGGTGTTATCTACTGCATTATTTGGGAAACCTGCGTTTAGGAATCTTATCTGCAATGGACTTGTCCTGGCCGAGGATGGAAAAAAGATGAGTAAAAAGCTGAAGAACTATCCATCACCTGTTGATGTGATAAATGATTATGGTGCTGTAAGTTGTCTATTCTAAACTTTTATCTTAACTAAATTTCTTGTTTATTCTTTCAGGTGTTTAAACTACTTACTATAATTTGTTTCTCACTTATTTCACAGGATGCTTTACGTTTATACCTCATAAATTCTCCAGTTGTGCGTGCTGAGACCTTGCGTTTCAAAAAGGATGGTGTTTTTGCAGTTGTAAGTATTGTTTCTCAGTTACTATGTCTTAGCTTATGCTTCTATCTTATTTTGTAATATTTTCTTCAATATCATAAGTGCTAATTGTTTTATTATTTAGTTACTTATACTAGTGTCTATTTTAATTTTCATCCAGGTCAAAGATGTTTTTCTTCCATGGTATAATGCATACAGGTTCCTTGTTCAGAATGCAAAGAGACTTGAGGTTGAGGGAAGATCACCCTTCATTCCTATTGATCTAGAAACTCTTCAAATGTCATCAAATGTACTTGACCAATGGATTAACTCAGCCACTCAGAGTCTTGTTCATTTTGTCCGCCAAGAAATGGAGGGTTATCGACTTTACACAGTAACTATCTATGAACCCTACTTGGACAGTTCATATTGTTGGCTTCTTTGTTAAAATTTTTAGTTGGACTTTTGTTTTAGAATTCTAAGAATGGTGTTAGTAGATTTTTACAATTTTTCTCAATCGTCCTTAAAATTGGTGTAATTTTTAGTATTTCATACTGGTAACTGATGCTGGATGTTGAAATACCAGTCATGTTTGAGACAGGTAGTATGCCGGCACAACACTTGGATTAATCACTTTTAAAGATTCTTACCAAATCTGCGTTCTCAGAATATGCTTACAGTTCTTGATTGTTTTGTTCACCTGACCTTTGTGGTTCTTGTAAGTAGGGTACTTATGCTGGGTAATACCACTAATAAACATATATGCATGTTTTGTAGGTGGTTCCTTATCTCTTGAAGTTTCTTGACAACCTTACAAATATTTATGTGCGATTTAACCGCAAGAGACTGAAAGGACGAACTGGAGAAGATGACTGTCGTACAGCTCTCTCAACTCTTTATAATGTATGATATCTCTGAAACTTTTTATTTACTTGTTATAGACTGCATAGTATGAGTGTTTGAGAACATGGTCTTATCATGAGTTACAGTATAAAATGGTTTAATGTTTCAGTTTTTATCTTAGTTTTGCTTGATATGTCTATTGATAATTTCAAGCTTGTTGACTAGTGTCGAGGTTGCGTGCTTCATTTGATATATCATTTATTAGATTCTTAGTACATTAAGCAGCTGTTTGGAGAGTACTATATGATACAATTTTCTCGGTACATGTTTAAGAAGCAGATCTTACTGGGGAAGAGTATTTGATAACATATTCCAAAATGAAGCAAGATTGTGTCGACATTTAAAATCAACATATATGTTTAAGAAGTGTATTGCAATCATAATTAAACTTTCCGTATGGATTTTAGATAGTGACATAGTGGTACTAAAAAACTTAGTCATTTTAGCTCAAG
Source organism: Zanthoxylum bungeanum (assembly GCA_019454045.1). Lineage (NCBI taxonomy): Eukaryota > Viridiplantae > Streptophyta > Magnoliopsida > Sapindales > Rutaceae > Zanthoxylum > Zanthoxylum bungeanum. The sequence goes on from SKCR01004394.1 coordinate 106,829, forward strand.
CTCCGTTTGATGTATATCAAGATAAGTTCAAGTTTGGTTTTGTCTTGGTAATTTACCAAGCCAATTGAAGTTTGAATTTTTTAACTGAAATATTGCTTTTTTCCTCTTAAACTTACTTTTCATAAAATATTGTATAATATAACTCTACAATGCATGTTATGTATAGTCTCTTCCAATGTTGTGAAATTGAAATGCTAACTTGTGTCATTTGAGAAAGATGAGGTTTTGGAATAATCCTTTTGATTTGTAGTTCTAGTAGGTTTAAGGTTTTTCTGTCATGGATGTGTCATTTCATTGTGGGTCCAATATTTCTGTTGATATGTACCTCCTGTTATAAAATCCAAAACACCTGGCTCGAAAATCTACCTGTTTTTTGGATTGATATATAATGTTTCATATCAAGTCTCTATTCGCAAAATCTACCTGTATCAGAATTTTCTAAAGCACAACCTTTCAATGTAGAAACCTGATGTTGTTTTCCCAGAGAAGCATTGTTATATTAATTTGTTTAATGAACACTGTATAAGCTGCAAGGTAAAGTTATAGTTTTATATTGAATATATTATTTATTTGTATGTGGGATCATGTAACAATTAGTTTCAAAAGTGGATGCCATCTGTAGATCTTACTTTTTTCTATTTGTGGGTCTCAGGTGCTATTAACTTCATGTAAAGTGATGGCTCCATTCACACCATTCTTCACGGAATCTCTTTATCAAAATATGAGAAAGGTTTGCAGTGGATCGGAGGAAAGCATTCATTTTTGCAGTTTCCCCAAGGAAGAAGGAAAGGTTCTATCACATCCCTTCTACTCTAGTTCATTTTGTTAGGTTGACAAGATTTGTTACTGTTTATTGTAGTTTTTCTTTTCCATAATCTTCAAACATGGTCTAGTTGCTTCAAAAAGCTAAATGCCTACACTATTTCAATGAGTTATAATGTTAATTGACCTACGGAATTTGTCAAACTATTGGCAAAGAATCATGAAATATCTCGATTTCAACTTTAAATTATGGTTTCATTGCATTTTGTATTCTATTAAGTATATTTCTACTGATCTTGTGTTGCTTGCATAGATGTTTTTGGATCTGTAAGAAGCTTGTAGAGTAGAATTTCAAGTTTAAATTTTTTTCATAATGTACTTGGAATGGATGTGGAGAGGATTTTGTTGGGTTTGAATATCCTCTTCTCTCTTTAAATTACCAAAAAGTTGGACAATAAAAGAAGTTTCTTTTAATAGTTTTTTAACAATTATGATTGTTGATCTAAATTCTATGCTTTAGTAGTAGTGTACTTTGTTAATAACTTTTTTTTTCATGGTGCTGCCCAAAATTTTGCCAATTTTGAAGTTTTGGTGTTGTACTTTTCAGAAAAGTTATGGTTTAACTCAGGGAGAGGATGCATTAGTAGTAGCTTAGTTGAACTTTTAGAAAACTTCATTCAATTGAAACCTTTCCTTTTCCGGTCTTTTCATCTATTGAATTTTATTTCTTTCCATTGCCATTTCAGAGGGATGAACGTATCGAGCAAAGTGTTGCAAGGATGATGACAATCATTGATCTTGCCCGCAATATTCGTGAGCGCCACAACAAACCTCTTAAATCACCTCTCAGGTTTGCTTTTCACTTTTGTTGTTCGTGCTCTGTAATGATTTCTTTTTGGTTTTTGGCATCATCGTAGAGCTTTTTCCTATCCTTTTCCTAATTCTTAGTTTTGCCCGTTGAATGCAGGGAAATGACAGTGGTTCATCCTGATGCAGACTTTCTTGACGACATAGCCGGAAAACTAAATGAGGTCTGTGAATGACATAGCTAATGTGTATTATATACACTTAGCTTGTACTTATAAGTAACCGTTGCGCTTTCACCTCATGTGTCGGTCTTAAAAAGACATTATTTGTTTGTTTACTTTTTTTCCAAATTGTTTTGATTGCTTTGTGGTGTTCTATTGCCTCCCCCTCAAATTTCCTCCTGGCCTCTTCTTTCTTTGCTTTATGCACTTCTGTTTTCTTTGCCTTTTTTGTGATCTGTTTTGGCAATTCAATAGATTATCTCAGCAAGCTCTTATATTTCAAAATCTAGATGATACTGTGCTTAAGAACTATTTGGCTCTTGTTTAGGATTTTTCTGAAATATTTGATCAGTTAGAATAGTTCTCAGAATGTCAGAGGCCTTCAGGCATGTTTCCTTATTTCTTTCTTCTTCTTCTTCCTTTTCTTTCTATTTTTTTAAAGAAGATTTATTAGACTAATGCTAAAACCACAAACTATTTTGTACAAACTTATGTGGCATAATTGTTTGAATGAAAACGAAAAATAATAAAAATAAATAATCTGGGCCATGTGGTGATGCCATTCAACAGATACTATTATGCCACATCAGTTTGTGCAAAGAGTTTGTAGCTCTAGCATTACTGTTATTAGAGAATAGGCAAAGAAGTTCAAAATGGATGATCCTTTAATTGCTTTGGATTTGGGCTTCATATGGCTTAAAATAAGTTCTGTTTTATGATCATTAAGACCGTCATCGAGTTTAGAAAACTTTCTTGGGCCAAGTATGCTCTGCAGAACAGTTAATCTTTTTTTTTTCCTCATTGGCTTTTAATATATGTAATTATGTATGTTATTCGTATTACAGTATGTGCTAGAGGAACTCAATGTAAGATCACTCGTTCCATGTGATGACACTTTGAAGTATGCTTCTTTACGTGCAGAGCCTGATTTTAGGCAAGTAAATTGGTTAATTCCTCCAAAATGCTGTGGCTTTCTGTTTTGTGCTTACAAGAAGTCTCATGTGATTGTTCTTTGCAGTGTGTTGGGCAAACGGCTTGGGAGATCAATGGGAATTGTTGCCAAGGAAGTCAAAGCAATGTCTCAGGAAGATATATTAGCTTTTGAGAAGTCTGGGGAAGTAACTATTGCTACGCACTGTCTGAAGCTGGTTGATATTAAGGTGCATCATATTTCACTACTCTATGTGTTATCGTTTCGTTTTGTTTTTGTTGACCCTCATGAGGACGCGACATTAGGTCCTAAAGGGGAAGAATGTTATATCCCACATCTCTAGCGAGAGAGGATCCTGGCTAGTTTATAAGCCTTGTGATCTCTTAGCTGAGTAAACTCGTTTTGGATTGCAAAGCCCAATAACAAAACCGTGATGGGCTATGTACCCGAAATAGACAATATCTACTCAATTGTTGGGCCCAGACTGTTACATTTTGTGGGATTTTTTTAATACTCATTGTGAAAATGATAATTTTGGAGGATTTTCTTTCCATCCATGGTTAAATAGATTTGAACTCATTACTTTCACTGTAGGGACACTAAAAAACATCACCTGGTTGAAGCTTTTATTAACTAATATGGCACTGTTAATTATGATCTTTAACATTAGGTTGTCCGGGAATTTAAACGCCCTGATGGTATGACAGAGAAGGAGATTGATGCTGCTGGAGATGGTAAGTATTACTAGTGATAATTTGGCAATTGTGTAGAGTGAGGAAAGTTGATGATGATGGTATATGCAATTTATTGTCTGCTAGCAGCTTATGTCTTTTGTTCTATGTTTCAGGTGATGTTCTGGTGATTTTGGATTTGCGTCCGGATGAGTCATTGTTTGAAGCTGGTGTTGCCCGTGAGGTATGTTATCGTTAATTTCCACTCCAAGATGTATATTTATTTTAATTGTTGGTAGTATAGCTCACTTTGGAGTGGGGGTGGGTGTGGGTGCGTGGGTGGGTGTGTGTGGGGGTGTGTGTGTGTGTGTGTATTTCGTGTAATGATTCAAACAAGGTCAACTCTCAGATGATAAGTTTATAATTTTAATAAGTTTGTTTCCCAGTTGTCAGATCAGATAATGTTTGCAGTTTTATTAAGGAGACCCTTTTACTATTATTATGTGAATCATTGATATCAGTAATTCATTTAACAAAGATTTTCCTGATTAATTGTTTTCTTAAATTTACCTACTGTAGGTTGTTAATAGAATTCAGAAGTTACGGAAAAAAATTGCCCTTGAGCCTACAGATGTCGTGGAGGTTTATTTTGAATCATTGGATGAAGACAAATCAGTGTCCCAACAAGTTCTAAATTCACAGGCAAGTCATCCTCGATATATGGGCTTGTTCTTCTATTCTATGATTTCTATCTATCTGTTAATGTTAATTGCTGTGAAGTTTAGTTAATGTTAAATGGTTGTAATTGTTTATCTATGACTTTCTACCTCCTCATAGTGGAATGACTTATAGGTCACTTGATGATTGTAGGATATTGATTTTATCTGGATATGTTGCTTTATGAGTTGCTAGGATTTGTGAAAACAGACATGAGCTTAGCTACCTTTGTTTTATGAGTGGCTGTGCTAATTTGTTATTTTCTTGATATCTTGATGTTTCATTTGGATTGTTCATATCACTGGGGGGCCTATACATTGTCTTCAATTTTTTTAGATGGATTATATTGTTCATGCCATTTTCTCTCTTTTATTCTCTCGAATGGTGTCCTTTTCAGAGCCTCTTCACTCTCTCTCTCTCTCTCTCTCTCTCTCTCTCTCTCTCTCTCTCTGATTCTTCTAGCTGGTCGTATTATTTAAAATTTCTCTTAAGCACCCCCTCTCTGAGTATTTGAACTCTTTGGTGTATATTATAGAAATATACCACTCTCCATAGGTTTCTATCTTTCTTTCACTTTCTTTCATGCATTCTTTTGTCTCTGTTATTGCGTCATATTGTGCAGAATTGCTTATTCTGACTGTCCGTTTGTATATTTGTTATTATATATATTTTCACTCATATTTTACTTCTTATGTTTGTAATCTTTTGTCATCTGATAACTGACAGGGTAGCTTCTCTTAATCTGTGGTATGTATGTTTCCTAGCTAATTATGTTTTGTTATGTGCAGGAACACTACATCAGAGACGCAATTGGTTCTCCATTGCTTCCTTCCAATAACATGCCACCACATGCGGTAAGATTTTTGGACTAATCACGGCTTTTTTTAGTTCGTACATTCTTGTTATCTTTCATGTTAATGTGAGTCATTTGTCTTGTTTAGTTTTAGTTTCTTTTCTAAATTTGAGAAAACGTTAAATTGTTAAACTTGCTTTTTCATGCAGTCAAATTGTAAAGAAAGTGGAGGAATGAATTTTTTAATAAATAACCATCTTTAGTTGCATCACAGTAGCTAGCTTTCGTTTTAGGAATAATGGATTTTTTTTAATAAATAAATGTCTTTAGTTGCATCTCAGTAGCTAGCTTTCCTTTTCTCTTGTTACAGGGATTCCAAAAATGGGTTTTAAGTGAGGTTTTCTGTTTTTTCTCAGAATTGTCTTAACAATTTCCTCTACGACTTGTACCACAGGTCATCATTGGAGAGGAGAGTTTCCGTGGCATATCAAATTTGTCATTTAAAATCAGTTTAGCAAGACCTGCGCTGGTATTCAACTCAGATGCTGTTCTTGCATTGTATTCAGGTTGGATCTCTCTCTCTCTCTCTCGCTCTCTCTCTATCCTGAGCGCGCACGTGTGTTTCTGCAAATCTGCTGTTGTTCGTGCGTGTTTTACAGCTTCGTCATTTGTTTGTTGCAGGAAACACTAAATTCATGCAAGGCTTGCAGATTTACTTGCTATCAAGATATCATTCTAATTTGAAGTCCGAGTTTCAATTAGGAAATGGCAAGGTATGTTAGCTTTCCAACTTATTACGTTCAGCGAAGATAACATGGACATGGTACACAACACATTCAGTTATCTCATCGAACTTATTTTTATTTCTGGCAGATAACGGTCGATTGCATTGAAAATCAGCCTCCTGCGAATTTGGTGTTGGGAGAACACGTATTCTTGACGGCTGGCGACTACTATTCGCGGACAAAAACCAAGTGATACTTCATTTTTTACCCATCATTACTTCAATTCTCATTAGTGATTACATAACAAAATGGTAATTAGTTACACCAAAGAGTTACATTCAGACAGGTCATATTGTTAATTTTTTTTTTTCCAATACTATAGCTTAGTATACACTAAAGAATTTGTAAAATGGAAAGCCATTTGAAGTTAAAATTTTATTTGTAATCGATGGCATTTTTTATAAACCTTTATGGTTGCATTTCAAAGTTTTGTGTAATCTGTTATTCTGTTTGTATTGTGGTCAAATATATGTGCCCTAAGATCAATCAGAAAACTTTACCAATTTTTTAGTGTGATATTGTAATATTTTATTAGTACTGATCTCTCAAAGGCACAACAAATAAGTTATTTCTTTGAGATGTAGATGTCTTGTTTATAGAATCATCTCTTGATTTAAGTTCATGATTTGCAAAATCCACTATTCCTTTAAGCTTCTCTCTCTTTGTAAACTCTATTTCTCATTGACATCTCAAAGAAAAAATCGCTGTGAGACATGTGATACTTTATGAAATAAAATACTACACGATAAAGCATCAACATATCTAAAAAATGAGAGTAGTTGAGATGAGAAAGCTCGGATGTATGAGTGGATTAAGAAAAATAAAGTTAAAATTGAAGACATTAGGAAGAAAGTGAGTGTAATATCGATTGATGAAAAGATGTGAAAAATACGTGGACTTTAAGTGCACAGTAATAAAATGAAAGCAAATAATGTTATCATTTCCATACATCAAGCGAGATCGGAAAGACTCGAGTTGATAGAGATATATATCATAAAGAGAGATATTTTACTGCGTTTAATAAGACAATTATTGATATAGTACAATGATATCAAATGATCAAAATATAACCGACTTCATCTAATAGGAAAGACTTAATTTGATTGTTTGGTTTGGTCCGTATTTCCCATGGCGAGCGTCTCCATTCATTTAATTACAATTATTAAGAAGAATCAAGAAGAAAATAATCTCACTCTTTTTTCAATTGTGGACAAACACTAAATAAAGTACAATAAAGAAAGAGCATGAACAGCACTTATGATGGGAATTGAAGGCATATCAAACTATTTTTATCAGAACTTTTGTAGATTTTACAACCAATAAATTCTTTTGCTTTAAATTATATCTAAATCATTTCAACATAGCAACAGAACTATTTTTCTTTCATCTTTCGCAGATGTTTAATGTCTTGAGATCAAAGGGACATCACCCATGTCAAAGTTGGGGGGAAAGGCTAAAAAGAGACTTAATTGTCAAATCAAGAACCTATATATATACAAAATATTTCATTTTGAATAACTCACCATTAAGGTTTGGATCGATTTACACCAGCAGTCAGACAGCGCGAGTCGTAATCACAACCACCAAGTAAGAGGCTCGTGTAGCGCTTTCTTCGCTAACTCAGAACTTGACTTCTACTTTTCTTTTAGTGCGTGCATTTCTTCTTTTGGCTCGAAACTGACAAATGTATCCTGCCACAATCATATGAAACTTTGAAGCAAGCTTACTTGAAGAGGAAACATTAAGCCCTGCTTTCTTCAAAGCCTAGTAACATGGTTCCGAGCATTTTGAAAGTGGACTGTGCGGAGAGAAGGAACAGTGGATTTCATTATTTGCTTTCCACATGTTGGTAGTCCTTGCATAGCACTACATAAGTACAAACAAATAGAGAAAAAATTGTCAATTGAGCATGAAACTAGAGTATAGACCACAAGAAGTGAGTGCATGTGTGTTTGTGTACAAAGCTGATCAAAACGGTTTTAATACAGGTCTCCGCCCAAGAAAGTTCAGAAATGGCTAAATCAAGGACAAACAGTATAGTAATATAAACACCGATGATGATCCAATAACCCTGTTGTGCACTCGATATGTAGATAAGAAATACCGTATCTCCAATTCATGCAACACTTATTGACAATTATCGAGTAGTATTTAAAGCTAAGAATAGAATTCTTACTCTACTGAATCTTTACTCTCTTCAAACTATGCATCAGAGTTTCTATAGATTTTTGGATCCCAGTGCCATTTGTCTGCCTCACTTCCTGAGACGCTTGATGTAAACTTTGAATCCCACGCCCCAAACTGGCGATTGAAGGAGCTGCTGGAAGAGATTCCACGGCACATTCAATCCCATCTCCATACACAAGTAACCCCGAGCAAGTTGCAACACTACACCCAAATGTTGCCCATGGTAGGACACCAATTGGCCGTACTCGCCTTTTCCTCATTATTTCATAGAATGCCGTTCTCATGGCTGAAAAACTGGTTTTCTCCATGGCGGCTATTACACTGTGGGCCACCGTCCTGATTTTCTCAGCAGAAGCAGCTGTCTTCAAGATAGATGATGAATTGGATCCAGAAGTTGCAAGTACTGGGGCTACCACTTTAGTCTTGCCAAGAGCTATAGCCACTATCTTCTGGGTTTGGGTCAGAATAAGCTTCAGTGAAACAGGAGCTTTAAATGTTACAACCTTCATGAAGGTTGATGCAGGAAGAACTTTAGAGAGCGATGAAGCTCCTATAACTGCTGATGCTCCAGCACCCACTGCCACAACAGGCTTATTAGGTAACAACCACTTTCTATTCGAGTTAGAATTTTCTTCATCATCGTCACAACTTGTGACTAGCTGTCCAACTAAATCCTTTACCTCGTGAGGAAGAGGAGTGTTCCAGTGCTTCCTAAGCCCAGCTAAGCAACTAGCATCCACTACCGCTACCACAGTCTTGAACTTCTTAGCTTGGTTCTGAAGAGCCTGTGCAAGGAGTGCATTTGATTTGTCCTCTAGCGGAAGCTCAGAGAAATCAAGTTTAGATGAGTTGGAATTCCTCAATTTGTTCAAAGGTAGGCGGCCAGCATTGTTAAGAGCAATTCTCAATCCCTCAACTGCAATCCGAAAAGTGTAAACTTCAGAAATAACCTGAGTATCCACAACTTCACCTCTGTTCACATCATAAAACATTTTCTGTGCAAAAGCCAGAGCCCTAGTCACTGATGGGAGATCAACGAATATATCATGCAGATCCACAAGTAACGGATATAAGGATTGGGCAAACGACGGGACCTGATAACTGCTTTTAGGATGAACTTCCTTTGACCCCACATCCTCGGTAGAACCGGGAGACCTAAACTTCAATCCTAACAAATCCGAATTTGATGACAACAACTTCACCATCTGTGACTCAACATCATTAGCAATGCAAAACCTCCTCGAACTCATTGATACAACCGAACCCATATTCTGCGGAACCAAACTACTAACTAAACCTTGAATCTTATTCATCGAATCAACTTCTGCGGAGGGATCATCCGCAACTGAGTTTCTAACTATACTTGATTCAAGCACCATAAAAGACGAACCAACCTCCTTGGCCACTCTCTTGGCAGCCAATAAATGCCCATAAAAACTAATCCCAAAAATCTCTCTCAAAACAAAATTTCCAGCGACATTCTCATACTTTTCCTTATTAATCTTATCAACAAAGCATCGTTTAATCACTCCAAACAAAGAAGTTGGAACAGGGTCATCATCGCCATTATCTCCTAATTCACTCTCTTCACACTGTACCTCACTCAAAACACCCACTTGAGCCACAACAGCATCCGGCTGTACTTCTCTAATGAGACACTCAGCATCTAAAGCTGATCTCTCGGATAAATTCTGGGCACACAGTATGTATATCACAGATTGTGATTCGGGTTCTCTAATCGCAAACACAAACTCTTTTGTTTGATCAGGTATTGAAAGTCGGCTAACCAATTCCCTAGATGCTCTCAAATCATCATACTTAAAAAACGAAAATGGCCATAAATTTTGTAAATTAGAAACCAACCCAAGTGCCATTACATCAACATCAATAACCTGTTAAAAAAAGAGAGAGAATTATAAATGAACAATCAAAAAAAAAAATACCCTTCAATTTGATGCAGGGTTTAATAAAACCTTAAATTAAACATTCAAAATAAATATAAAAACAACAAAGAAAATATAAATAAATTAAGAAGCTGTAGATTTTGTTCAGTTACCTGAATAGATTGAATGAAGAGGGACGATGAATTCAATCTCTCTTCTCTTGACTCGATTTATAACAGCTCATGGTTTTAGAATAATCTGGTGCTCAGCCTCAATCTGTGTTAAGAATTTGGGCAGGATTCGGTTCTGGGTCAGAGTCGGGTACGAATCCGGGTTAAAAGGTTTGTTAATTAAATAAGGGAAATTATCAATTTTCCATAAAAACTTTGAATTTATTCTATTTTCCATTTCAGGTTTCAATGTGTTCACTTTTCTATTTTTATGAGATGGAAAATATATAATTTTCTCGAAATTAATGATAATTTTACATATTTTCATTTTATCATATGGAAAATTAATAATTTTCAAATCGTAGGTGGAATAAAGAATGAATTCAAAATTTTCATGATAAACGATATTTAAACGTTTATCCGGTGGAAAAATGATAATTTCCCATTAAATTATTAGTTGTGTATCAATTTTAACATGTATATTAATTATCACTTGTAATTTTGGTGAAATTATCAATTTTTATTTATTTTTTTTTTTTTTTATGAAAAGTGATATATTTTTATGGAAATTTTAGGTAGAAATTGATATACTTTATATTGTATATTCAAAGAGTGCGGAGAGAATACACGTGTCATGATTATTCATTTGTTAGTCTCCTTTACTTGATGTCTAGAGTTTTCTAACAGCTTCATTATCATGACTATTTTTTATTTTTATTTTTATATATATATATATATATAAAATAGAGATTAAAAAAACTAAGTGGAGAAAATTAAATTTAATATTAATTAATTTATAAAACTTGATATTAGGCATACATCATCACATCTAACACCTAAGCCCTCTTTTCTTGACTAACAGAAAATAAAAATCAATTAAATTATTTGTTGATGGTGTTTTCAGGATCTATGTTATTTAATGAGTACGGCAGGGGTAAAAAGGATAATTCCCTTCTCGGTCGAAATCATTAATGCCGACCCGACCACATGAGTGTTATAAAGCCAACAAGTAGAGACCGAACACTTGATGATAGGTGACCGACCACTTTGGTCCGGATGACCGAGCATTATCAGATCGGTAGCAGCATTCTTGATCCAAAGGACCACTATGACCGACCTCATGAAGACCGAGCACATGGTGAGGCGTGCTCAGGAAGATAAGGCATCCTATTTTCTCGGATAAGATGATAAGTTATCATACCTTAATGGGGTAAACTGATAAGTCAGTGTCCTAGTAGGATAAATGAAGTGAATGTAGTTTCTGATTAGGAATCCTTATGGGAAAATGAAATTATTTCAACTAGGAAATTCTTGTAGGAGAAGGAATCTGATTTCTACACTATTATAAATAGAAGGCAAGAGTGTGCGTAAGAGGGATCAGAATCAATATCAAGATCATCACGATCAGACTTGTAAACACAAGAGATATCAGAGAACATATCTCGGTAATAAAAGTATCATTCGTTTTGTGTCCGTGGACGTAGGTTGGATCTGATCCGCCGAACCACGTTAAATCTCATTGTTGATTGGTGTATTTATATGTCTTTTGCTAAATTTGCTTTTGGTTCCCCCTTAACCGAACAAATTCACTATTGAGGGAGGATTGTCTCGGGAGTAATATTCCCATATTGCCCTGAGACCAAAATCAGTCGTCAACAGTTGGCGCCGTCTGTGGGGAACTCAACAAAAAGCAGCTCGCGTAGTAAGACGATGGCAGAAGATGGAAATCACCGGTCGTCAGGGAGTTCAACAGCAGAATGGGTGGAGAAGATGGAAGAAAATATGAGAAAATATAGGGAGGAAAATCAAAACCTTCTGAAATCCATGATGGACAGACTGGAGAGGATAAAAGAGACGAATGATGAGAGACTAGAAGCGGGAACCAGTCGGAGGAGAGGCGAAATAGCTGAAGGAAAAAAGGTCGCAGATGTGAGTGATGACGATGAACCAAGGAGGAAGGGTCCATACGGGATAAGGTCCGTAGTGGTAGGAAAAGATTTACAAACGGAGGATACGTGGGAAGAAGAAGAGGGGCCACAGTTGCCAGATTCTTCCTATGATAGCCCCCGCGACACCAGAAGAGGAGATAGGAAGGATGGTGAGACTGGACGGGAAATCTCAAGTCATGAGGAACGCCGCACCCGGGGTGACAGACGCGAAGAAGGCCGCAGGAGGCGGCACAGTAACACAGATGGCAATATTAAATCTTGGTTAAGAAAAGAAATGGCCAAGTGGGAAGTGAACCTCAAAACTGACACGAGAGATCCTCGGGACGGCGAGGTTGAATCTCCATTCACAGAAGAAATAAGGTCGGTAAAATTCCCAAGACGATTCAACATGCCGTCCATGACACCCTACAAGGGCCACACTGATCCAAAATCTCACATTGAGAGTTTTGTCCTGTTGATGGAGGTCCAAGGAGTAGTAGGGGATGCCGTTTGCAAAGTATTCCCCCTAACCTTGGGGGGATCTGCCATTCTGTGGTTCAGAAGTCTAGCCCCGGGGAGCATCGGAAGCTTCACGCAACTCAGGAAGTCATTTGTTCAGCACTTCAAAGGGGTCTGCGTCCCAAAGAAAATGGTAGGAGAATTGAGACTGATGAAGCAGGGGGATGATGAGCCCCTGAGGAATTTTATTGAAATGTACCACAATTTGGTGCTTGAGGTCGGAGCGTACGAGTCATCGGAAGCGCTGGAAAGTCTCAAGGGAGGTCTGAAGGTCGGGAAGTTGTGGACTCACCTGAGGATTCAAGACGTATCGGATTATGCCACTGCACTGGAGTTGGCCATGAAGTTTATCTTAATAGATGAGGAGAAAAATATTGCTCGGGGAGTAGACACCCGAAAGGCTAAGATACTCAGGTCAGACAATCAGTGGGATTCGATCAGAAATTTGAGGAGACCAGTCCCGGAGCAGAAGAAACTCAGACCGACACCTCCAAATAGTTATGTTCAAGAGATAAAGTCATCTATCCAAGTCAACCATGTCGCGGGGAGGACAATATACACCCCCCCTGAACAAACCTATGGCCCAGATAGTTCGGGAAATCCAGGATAAAGGTCTGTTGGCCGAGTCTAATTTGAGGAAGTTCCCGATTGAGGAGGGAAATAGTAGGGCTTATTGTATCTACCATAACGTAAGGGGACATGCCACAAATGGGTGCAGAGACCTGCGGGAGCAGGTGGAAGACTTGGTGAAAAAATGCTATCTCAGTGTGTACATAGACCATTCGGTTTTTGAGGTCGACCAAAGTTGATAGCGGAAGTCATCCGGTCGGATGCGTGGAATGCTGAGATGCAGAGAAGATGTATTAAGAAGAGCCTTGCTTGTAGTGACCATTGTAGAGTTGCAAGAAAGGCAACAGATCCCAAAATGTGAGTAAGACCTCTTCTGTCTTAGGCTGACATTTGATTATGCTTGTTTGTTATGACTCACACAATGGTTTTGATATTTGTATTACGGCTCGGGTCTGCCCTTGTACCGCCGAGTCCATTTTATTGATATATGTTTTACGGCTCGGGTATGCTCTTGTACCGCCGAGACCGATGTCTCTTTCCGGCTCGAGTATGCTCTTGTACCGCCGATACTGATGTTTCTTTCTGGCTCGGGTCTGCTCTTGTACCGCCGAGATCGATGTTTCTTTCCGGCTCGGGTCTGCTATTGTACCGCCGAGACCGATGTTTCTTTCCGGCTCGGGTCTGCTCTTGTACCGCCGAGACCGATGTTTCCTTCCGGCTCGGGTCTGCTCTTGTACCGCCGAGACCGATGTTTCTTTCCGGCTCGGGTCTGCTCTTGTACCGCCGAGACCGATGTTTCTTTCCGGCTCGGGTCTGCTCTTGTACCGCCGAGACCGATGTTTCCTTCCGGCTCGGGTCTGCTCTTGTACCGCCGAGACCGATGTTTCGTTCCAGCTCGGGTCTGCTCTTGTACCGCCGAGACCGAAGTTTCCTTCCGGCTCGGGTCTGCTCTTGTACCGCCGAGACCGATGTTTCCTTCCGGCTCGGGTCTGCTCTTGTACCGCCGAGACCGATGTTCTTTCCGGCTCGGGTCTGTTCTTGTACCGCCGAGACCGATGTTTCTTTCCGGCTCGGGTCTGCTCTTGTACCGCCGAGATCGATGTGTCTTTCCGGCTCGGGTCTGCTCTTGTACCACCGAGACTGATGTATCTTTCCGGCTCGGGTCTGCTCTTGTACCGCCGAGTCCGTTTTATTGATATATGTTTTACGGCTCGGGTCTGCTCTTGTACCGCCGAGACCGATGTCTCTTTCCGGCTCGAGTATGCTCTTGTACCGCCGATACTGATGTTTCTTTCCGTCTCGGGTATGCTCTTGTACCGCTGAGACCGGTGTTTCTTTCCGGCTCGGATCTGCTCTTGTACCGCCGAGACCGATGTTTCTTTCTGGCTCGGGTCTGCTATTGTACCGCCGAGACCGATGTTTCTTTCCGGCTCGGGTCTGCTCTTGTACCGCCGAGACCGATGTTTCCTTCCGGCTCGGGTCTGCTCTTGTACCGCCGAGACCGAAGTTTCTTTCCGGCTCGGGTCTGCTCTTGTACCGCCGAGACCGATGTTTCTTTCCGGCTCGGGTCTGCTCTTGTACCGCCGAGACCGATGTTTCCTTCCGGCTCGGGTCTGCTCTTGTACCGCCGAGACCGATGTTTTGTTCCAGCTCGGGTCTGCTCTTGTACCGCCGAGACCGAAGTTCCTTCCGGCTCGGGTCTGCTCTTGTACCGCCGCCGAGACCGATGTTCTGCTCTTGTACCGCCGAGACCGATGTTTCTTTCCGGCTCGGGTCTGTTCTTGTACCGCCGAGACCGATGTTTCTTTCCGGCTCGGGTATGCTCTTGTACCGCCGAGATCGATGTGTCTTTCCGGCTCGGGTCTGCTCTTGTACCACCGAGACTGATGTATCTTTCCGGCTCGGGTCTGCTCTTGTACCGCCGATATCGATGTTTGTTTCCGGCTCGGGTCTGCTCTTGTACCGCCGGGATCGATGTTTATTTCAGCTCGGGGTCGGGTTACGTCCCACCGAGTCGGCTTCTTTGGACTGGAGGTGTAACATTCCCCTAAAGCCAAGTCTTTCTTTTAGCTCGGGGTCGAGTTACGTCCCACCGAGTCGGCTTCTTTGGACCGGGGATGTAACATTCCATCAGAGCAAAGTCTTTCTTCAGCTCGGGGTCGGGATACGTCCCACTGAGAGACTTATCATCGGCATGAGATCGGAGCATCTCCCCCATGGTCGGCCCTCTATTGGTCTAGGGAGGGGACATTCCCTCAGAGCCAAATGTTCTTCTCAGCTCGGGGTCGGGTTACGTCCTACCGAGTCGATCATCATCGGCATAAGGGCAAAGTATTTTTTCCACGGGTAAATATCGGGATCTTCGTTGACTGAGCACATGAAGGTGGCGGGAAGGACCAGATTTGCAGCCATGGCATTTTTTCTCTGCGGTTCCTGGAGTGACCACCGACGGATTCATCGGCACACCATCTTTTTTTATAGTTCCCGGCATCAACTCGCAAACTCGTTGTTACCGAGAACTAGGGGACAAATGTTGATGGTGTTTTCAGGATCTATGTTATTTAATGAGTACGGTAGGGGTAAAAAGGGTAATTCCCTTCTCGGTCGAAATCATTAATGCCGACCCGACCACATGAGTGTTATAAAGCCAACAAGTAGAGACCGAACACTTGATGATAGGTGACCGACCACTTTGGTCCGGATGACCGAGCATTATCAGATCGGTAGCAGCATTCTCGATCCAAAGGACCACTATGACCGACCTCATGAAGACCGAGCACATGGTGAGGCGTGCTCAGGAAGATAAGGCATCCTATTTTCTCGGATAAGATGATAAGTTATCATACCTTAATGGGGTAAACTGATAAGTCAGTGTCCTAGTAGGATAAATGAAGTGAATGTAGTTTCTGACTAGGAATCCTTATGGGAAAATGAAATTATTTCAACTAGGAAATTCTTGTAGGAGAAGGAATCTGATTTCTACACTATTATAAATAGAAGGCAAGAGTGTGCGTAAGAGGGATCAGAATCAATATCAAGATCATCACGATCAGACTTGTAAACACAAGAGATATCAGATAAACATATCTCGGTAATAAAAGTATCATTCGTTTTGTGCCCGTGGACGTAGGTTGGATCTGATCCGCCGAACCTCGTTAAATCTCCTTGTTGATTGGTGTATTTATCTGTCTTTTGCTAAATTTGCTTTTGGTTCCCCCTTAACTGAATAAATTCACTATTGAGGGAGAATTTTCTCGGGAGTAATATTCCCATATTGTCCTGAGACCAAAATCAGCCGTCAACATTATTAAAGAAAATGTGACCTAATTATCTCATGAGCCAAAATATTAACAAAGAGGCACCCATTCACTTCCATCATCGCAACTCTAATTTTATTTTTTTTTGAAATGTTGAAAATCTCGTCGTTAAATCACCGATTCAAATTTAAACGGAATAAATAAAAATCCTATTTCGAAAACCTAAAAAATTTTTATTTAAGCGGAACTAGAAGAAAACTACGTCATGAAGTAAAAAAAAAAAACCTATAGATACAACCATAAACACCATAGATCTAGATCTAATGCAAAAAAAAAAAAAAAAAAAACACCATATATCTACATCTACTTAAATAATTACCCTTATACATATTTAAGGAGCGCAAAAAAAAGATAAAATTAAAAAAATATAGAGAATAGAATATTTTCGTCGAAAAAGAATCACAATAACTCTTTTTCGACGAAAATATTAAGGGTTAAGCTTGGTTGAAACATAAAAACAAATGATCATAAGCGATACTAAGAGTGTGTGGCTAAACATAAGCCCAATGTCGATCTCATAAATTTCCCAATTTTTTTTTAAAATAATAATTGTTGACGGCTGATTTTGGTCTCAGGGCAATATGAGAATATTACTCCCGAGACAATCCTCCCTCAATAGTGAATTTGTTCGGTTAAGGGGAAACCAAAAACAAATTTAGCAAAAGACAGATAAATACACCAATCAACAAGGAGATTTAACGTGGTTCGGCGGATCGGATCCAACTTACGTCCACGGGCACAAAACGAATGATACTTTTATTACTGAGATATGCTTCTCTGATATCTCTTGTGTTTACAAGTCTGATCGTAATGATCTTGATACTGATTCTGATCCTGATCTCCACTCCTGCCTCTTACGCACACTCTACCCTTCTATTTATAATAGTGTAGAAATCAGATTCCTTCTCCTACAAGAATTTCATAGTTGAAACAATTTCTCTTTCCCATAAGGATTCCTAGTCAAAAACTACTCCATTTTCCCATAAGGATTCCTAATCAAAACTACTTTTACTTTCTTTATCCTACTAGGACTCTGACTCACCAGTTTTCCCCATGAAAGTAGGATAACTTGTCATCTTATCCGCAATAATAGGATGTCATTTTCTGGAGCATATCTCGCTATCTGGTCGGTCTTCATGAGGTCGGTCATGATAGTCCTTTGAAATGAGAATGATTCTGCCGATCTGATAATTGCCCGGTCATCCGAACTCAAGTGCTCAGATACCGATCATAAAGTGTTCGGTCTCTACCTGTTGGCTTTATAACACTCATGTGCTCGGGTCGGCATTAATGATTTCGACCGAGAAGGGAATTACCTTTTTTACCCCTGTCGTGCTGCTTAAATAACATAGTGCCTGAAAACACCATCAACAATAATAAAATATTTAACGAATTTATTACATAAAAAGGAAAAAAAAAAAAAAACTAGTCACTCCTATACAATTTGGCGGTAAATCTAAAAACAAAAGACATGCTGTTAGATTTTGTTGGGTTGATAAAAGGTCGATATCATAACGGTAAAACAGTTCCTTCAAAAAGAAAGTAGGGATTTATTTGATAAAAACATACATACTATGTCCTGATATAAGAAAATATAATAATATAGGGACTTTCATGTTATTACGGAAAAATAAAAAACGCGCTCTCAGAAAACCGATGTTGTGAGTGAGAGATAGAGAACCGGTTGAACCAGCCGGTCCGGTTTTAAAAACACCGGGTAAATAATCAAATTCTCGTTAAATTCTCTCAGCATATTTTATTCTTCTTCAACTGAAGGCTAATTAGCTAAAATTCTGAGAATCTAAATTCTCTTCAAAGCTCAAAGATCTGAAGAATGCTCGGATTGGCCGTGTAAATTAGGTGAGATTAGTGTGATGATTTGAAGTTTCTAGATCTGATCTTTGTGTTTGCTTGGATCCAATTATTGTTTTTTAGATCGTTGATTTAGTTTATGGTTTGTGAATTTCTGTATTTTGTTGTGTGATTGCAAGATCTGATTGGTTTAGTTGTTTTGTTTGTTCAATTAGAGGCATGCGTTTGATGCTTGTAGCTTCATTCAATAAAAAGAAAAGATTTATGTAGAGATTCAAGTATCAATGGCATCATATCTTAATATAGAATTGAGAAACCTGAAAGCTTATGCTCTGTTTGGTTGTTGAGAAAATGTAGGGAAGATACTTTAGCTTTTGTGTATCCTTTTTCTTTTCTGATTTGGCATATCCATAATAGTAAGTTTGGCCCCCAATGGTGGTTTGGTGGCAAAGGGCTTAGGACTTGGTTGCCAGGTCCTGGTTTCGAGTCCATGAGGTGCATTTCTTGCAAAAGCTTGGGGCATACAGGGTTTTACCTGCTTCACTTAAAGCTCGGGTCGAGTGGTTTGGCGGTGGGGTTTTCCAATGTTTCCAAAAAAAAAAGTTTGGTGAAATTTTGGTTTTTGTTGGTTTCATCATATAAGATTATGTAGTTATTGTTGGCAAACATGGTTAATTCTCTGAATTACGGGTGGTCTTGTGAGTTATGAGGAGTATGATTTTGATGTTAGAGTTGCTATATTAATTTTGTTTCTCTTCGGTTTTGGGCAGATCTGATTTTTGTGTAGTGGGTAACAAATTCTTTTAGGGGGATTCAATGAAAAACGGGATGATAGAATGCAGTGTGTGCCATTCAAAACTAGTTTCCCCAACTACCAAATCTGTATCAAGGGCTTATGATCGACACAAGAACAGGGCATCATCAAAACAACGTGCTCTCAATGTCCTCTTGGTTGTTGGTGATTGTATGCTAGTTGGTTTACAGGTAATTGGTTCTCGTTTCTAATTTAATTAAATTGTTTCATCAAAATACTCAGCTTTAAAGCATTTAGTAAAAGAATTATTGGGTTACATGCTCCTTTTTTAATCTCTCTGCTAAAATCCTTTTTTTTGGAACCTTGAAGTTCTTGTGGTTTAGTTTTGTTGACCACATTACCCTGTGATCGTGAGTTTGGACTTAGATAGATGTCAAACATGCCTTTTATTGGATACAATTGCAAATGTATATATGGTACAACATGAGAAAAACCTCTTCCCAAGTTTGTTATGAGTTCTTAGGCTGCATTTTTCAGCATCAAGTTTGGGCATAGAATTGAGATTGAAGGAATTTCTGGTAGTTTTCTTCCTAGAATTGGGGGATCACATCTATATTTTCATTCAACTTCAATTCCAAAACCCCATTATTTTGTTGATGAACACAAAGCCATGCATTTTCTTAGTCTTATTTCTTTGTTAAATGGCAGTTTCAGATTGAATTCTAGTTTGTCCAACCTCACATGGAACTTTTTCCTCTCTTGAGGTGTATACAGTAAATAATTGGACAAATGAAACCTCAATCATGTTCCAGGGTTCTAGATAGTTTACAACCAGACATCATCTCACTTGGCGTGCAAGTGTCGATCCAAGTATGAGTAATGGAGATAGAGAGTCACTTCCTGCAGAAATTATGGAAATTAGGTCTGTGATTAGGTTTTTTCTTGGAAGCTGCTTTGATGGACCAACTCTAAGTTCTGAATTATTTTCTTTCTTACAATTCTAAATTAAACCATGATAACTTGTGCTCTTACACTCTTAGAACGCACTATTTAATCGGTAAAAGATGGCTTAAAATGGAATTCTTTAAACTTAATTGAGGAACTCATAATGGTTTTTGTGGTCTCTTCTCCATATCTTGATTATAAATGTGTTTACCTTGAACTACTTTTTGGCAGCCTATTTTGGTCTATATGTCCAAGGTGGATGGCCGTTTCAAGTTTAGCCCCATTAGTGTGAACTTTTTGACAGAAATGACAAAGGTTCTATTCGCGATTGTTATGCTTTTGTTCCAGGTATATATCTTTTTCTCTTTAAATTTATTGCACAATAATGTGCTTAGTTCCCATTATTTGTTTTTCAGTTTTCTCCTGACATATGTCAATTGAGCTCTAGTGGTGGTGAAATCAAAGTATTTTGTCAAGGCAATGCTTTGACTGAATAGATTTGACCATTATTTAACCTAATTTGCTCTGGCTTGTGGTTGTGACTGCACTTTGTGTTCTTAAATCTGGATTTCTGTTACTGGAGGAATTTATTATGAGTAGAAGAAAGGGGGGATAAGGGCATAAGTGTTAGAGAGGCAGAGATGAAGGCCTTGCATTTTGATAACTTATTCATATTCTAAATTTACTTATTTCAATGGAAGTTCTTACTTTATGTGTTTATTTTAATTTATTGTGAATAATCTTCCTAATATATAATCAAGGTTTTTACTAATTTTTCAGGGTAGGCGCCAGAAGGTTGGAGAGAAACCTCTTCTCTCAATTTCCACATTTATCCAGGTACCATATTCTTACTGATATTACCAATTTTTTATTCAAAATTTGGATGTGTAGGATGAAGCAATTAGGGTAACCAGATATTGAAGGTCTCTCTCTCTCTCTCTATCTCTTTCTTTCTTTTTCCCCCTGTTTTTTAATTTGAAGTGGCTGATTTCCTAGTTTAGCTTGCTATAAGTTGTAACATACACCAACTCAGCGTTTTCCCTTTTTCTTGGGTTATTTCTTTTTGTTTGGTCATCAAATATAGCTCATTTCCATCATATTTGGATGCTACAATTATGTTGCCTGGTTTACTGAATTATTATCGATCAACTAGATCAGGGTTTACAATGTTTTGACTGAATTGAAGATGAAGCTTCACGAATGTCATCATAGAGAACTTCTTACTTTTAGAAGGAATCTCGGTTTGAGAGTAATAGCGGTGTCTGTTTTGGCAGTCATGGGGTGTGGTTAGGTGGTGGTGTGGCTAGCATTTTAGGGTTAGGGTTATGTATTGAAGACTAGCCGCAGCAGCACAAGGAAAGGAGATGGTCATTGATGCAAGTATTTTGAATTAGGGTTACCGAGGAAAGGCAGTCGAAATTCCTTTCCTTAGGCTCTGTTGCCAAACTAACAAATGGCTTTTTATTTCTTGATATTGTAGAATGTAAATGGGTAGGCTTTTATATAGGCATTAATATGAAAGCTAAATTTACTCATAATTACATTGATTGTGTAATCGTATCTCAAGGATTACAGTTACACAATCATATCTTAGATAGGGAAAGTAATTAATATGGTAAATAAAGAAGATTAGTTGTCCATGCTAACTAATTTACTAAAATAGTGTTGAACATTGATGAATACAAGGACAAAATAAAATGTTATTTTCAGTGGTATATAGCCTCTATGTTATTAAAGCTTAGATTTTCAGCAATATATAGGTGTGGAAAGTTTAAGAACTAATTCAGCTACATGAAGAGTTGGCATGATACTAGAAAGAGGCTGTTTGAATTTCATTCTCCCATACGACTTCTTTACATGCCTCTGTCCAGTGCAGCAAATGGAAAAAAATGTCTCACATGGAAACCAAGTGATGGATTGGGTGACCTCCAAAAATCTTGCTTGCATAATCTCAAGGCTTTTAAACCTTTGCTCTCATTGATGAAGCTATGGTTTGTACTAGTTTTTCCATGCAAAGTCTTGTTTTGGTAGTTTCCCTTGACCTAGATAGAATCTTCCCAAAAAGGAAATATATGTTAGATTGTTAGTGACTCTCACTTGATCTTGTTTTTTTGAAGCTAACTGCTAATTGTTTTAGGTTATTATGATACTGTCCATTTTTTAATTTTTTTTTTTTTAAATTTCTTCTTAAATTTTGTGTACATGGCCTACTATTTCAAATTCTCTAATAATTCTTTGATGAAACTGATTGAAATTCATTTATATCGCTGTTACCCATATTCCTTTCTTCTGTAGATTTTATTTCTTGAAAGAGCGGGTTTAAATTTTATAATAACTTTAGCAATCTTCTACCTCTTTTTTTGCAGGCAGCTCGCAACAATGTTCTTCTCGCTGTTCCAGCATTTCTATATGCTATCAATAATTATTTAAAATTCATCATGCAGGTATTATTTTTTCAGTAAGGCTTTTGGATAGGTTATTTTTTGCTGTCCTTGTTATGGCTCTTCTGTGAAGTGACTTAATTTTGATGTAAAATTTATTGTTTACATTTAATGGGCAAAGTCTTATCGGATGAAAGTGTCTAGTCTAGGTTGTCGTACAAGACCGAGATGTATTATGTCATAAGTAATTAAGAAATTTGAGCTGTGATAGGGTTAGAGGGAAAGGACTAGAATCAGGAATGGAGCTTTTAGGATCTAAGATGATGAAACATCATGAAAGTGACTGAGAATTGCTGTGTCATAAGTGTGGCTTGTCAAATGGGAATTCATTTATGGCTATTTCAGCCACCATCTCTTATGCATAATTTTGTCAAGCTCCACCAACATGTGGCCATTTATTGCATGAAATGAAAACAAGCATGGTTCATTACTCACGTTTTTACCAGACTTACAAGACGGTGATTTCATGTCCAAAAGTTGAAATTTTCAATCTCAAATTGTGAGCTATGAGAGCTGAGTCTGGACTGTGATATTTGGCATGTCATGGCTCTCTTTGCCTATAAATAGATAGCATTCTTGGAAGCCTAAGTAAAGTGAGTGTGAGGACGTGCTCCAAGTCTCCAAGCATTTGACAGCTACTAGTGCCTGGAGAGTAAGTAATTCTTTATCTATTGTGAGATAAAGTGTTCTTGAGTAATTTGAGAGAGTTTGGGTGTATTTGGATTTTTAGTTGAGAGATAAGCACTATTACTTGTATTCTCCATTTTAATAGTTAACTATTCTTCTTTTGTCTTCTCCCGTGGATGTAGGCTACGAAGCCGAGCCACATAAAATTGATACTGAAAGTGAAAGACCTAGTAAATTACTTTGCCTTGTCTTAATTAGATTTCAAATAGCATATAATATATCCTTAAATATTAGGTGACTATATTTTGAGACATTTAATTCACGCATCAAATGTCTGTATAACAAGTTCTTAGCTACGTAGGCTAGCATTTTAGCTGGCAGATAAGGTTAGGCATTGTGCAATCTATTGCCGCTTGTTATTCAGTGTGGATTTAATTGAATCCTTACTCAATGGGAAGTTTACTGTTAATTGGTAAGCCTGGCATAAATTTTATAACGAAATCTATAATTAATGGCAATTGCTGATTTTGCAGCTATATTTCAATCCTGCAACTGTGAAGATGCTGAGCAATCTGAAGGTATTTTGTTTCACCGTGTTGTTTTACTTTCAGTTTAGGGATATTCCCTGCATTCTTATTTTTCACTTAATCATGTTAAACACAGCCTTAGCAGGTTTTAGTTAGTATTTACCATCATCATACAGTCATGATATCCTTTTATGATGCAAGTGGTAAATTTTATGGTTTTTGGCAGAAAACACAGCAGTTAATGTTTGGATGTGTAACCCAGGATTGAAATTCGTGAAACACACTTTCAATGGAAAATTAAGTGTTTTTAATTCTTACTGAATGATAATATTGCGTTTCTAAAACTTTTTAATCTTAAAAGATAAAGGAGGAATACTTCCTGATCTACCCTTATTTTCATTTTGAATAAAGTTTTATGCAGCTGTAATAAGCTTTAAGATTGTATATGTCTACTGATTTTTCTTCTTCATCCATCTGCTTAGTGCTCTAATTAATTTGTTTTTATTTATGCTATTATAGATCCTCTCCCTCCCTCTCCCTCCGCCTCTCCCTCTCCCTCTTTTGTATAGGGTTACACTTGAACAGGGTTTCATTCTGGATACCATGCATCTTCCACAAGAGAATTTCCATAAAAGAATTGCATCATGGGTGTCACTGCCTTTGAAAAAGAATTGCATCATGGATGTTCTGTTATTGACTTTGAAATTTGCATGTATATATTCACGTGTTAGACGTGAAAAGATATGCCATCATAGGTGACATTCATAACATCATTACTTGTATAGATGCTGGTTATTTCTCCTGTATAAATAGGGATTAGTTTGCTAGAAATATGTTGACTTGTATTATTAATTTTGTAGCCACTGTGAAATTGCAGGTGTTGGTGATTGCGGTTTTATTAAAGATTATAATGAGACGACGATTTTCCATTATTCAGGTTGGTTACTTGTTCTAATTGGAATTCTCCAGGACTTGTTCCTTATTAGCATTTATGGGAGAATATTGATTTAGTTAGAACTCTTTTTGGTTCACTATTGTACATATCAATGCCTTGCCTTGAATACCGGGTGATGGAAAAATTGATTAATGGTTTTTGCTGCAGTGGGAAGCTCTTGCCTTACTGCTTATAGGAATTAGTGTAAATCAGCTGCGTTCTTTGCCTGAAGGTTCCACTGCTATGGGCCTTCCAGTTGCCACTGGTGCATACGTCTACACTTTGATCTTTGTGAGTGACTTGTGCTAAGCAAACAGTTTGTGGAGTAGTTTTGATTAAAATTTCGTTAGCTTTAGGGCATATTCTTTAAGCAGGAGGTTTACTTGGGAATTTATTTTGCAGGTAACTGTTCCATCTATGGCCTCTGTCTACAATGAATATGCTCTGAAGAGCCAGTATGACACGAGCATCTACCTTCAGGTGATATATTAAATGACTGAGTTTAATTTTATTTTATGCAAATTCGGGAATGATTTGAGAATTGTGTTCTGCTATAATATTTTGTAAATAATTACCTTAGCCTCTGTGCTTGTAATGCCTTATAATCAAAGGGGTAAAACATAGGTACTAATCCCAGAATGTCTCTTGGAAAAGTTACCTTGTAGACCCCTTTTTTTTGTTATTTAAATAGTTTTACCAACTTCGCTGTAATTCTTCCTTTGGCTTGCAGAACTTATTTTTATATGGGTATGGTGCAATATTCAACTTTCTGGGAATAATAGTAACTGCCCTTTTCAAAGGTATGGACCAAGATCTCTCTATCATTTGATCATGCTAGCAAGTTTGAATTGACAACAAATAACTTTATTTTATTTCAATTTGAAGAGAACAAATTCTCTGATTTTGCATAGTTAATTTTTTCTTCAATATTTGAGAAAGAATTGGTCAGGTTGGAGAGTGTTGGGGCGAACTCTTTTTTTGTAATGTAAAACACATTATATAGATGCTTGACACACAAAGTAGTCAATAATGTTGCTGCATTCATGATATGGGATGTTTTAGTCGAACTTTCTGTCAAGGCACTTAAATTTTGGTTTTTAATGTTTCAGGTCCTGATAGCCTTGATATCCTACAAGGACATTCTAAAGCTACCATGCTTTTAATATTTAATAATGCAGCACAAGGAATTTTGTCCTCTTTCTTCCTCAAATATGGAGGTAACATTTATTGATCAATTATTGTGTCAGCTTTTTTTCATCAAGCATTTAGGTTCAAGTATAAAGTTGTGCTGTGCATGGAAAAGTTAAGATCCTGCTTATTTGTACTCTTGTAAACCGTGGCATTACATTTCTCTTTCCCTTGTGAATTTATATGTGCTGTCATTTGATGCATCCAGATGCAATCTTAAAGAAGTACTCTTCGACAGTTGCGACAATCTTTACAGGAATAGCATCTGCTGCCCTGTTTGGTCATACTTTGACTGTGAACTTTTTGTTAGGAATCTCTATTGTCTTCATCTCAATGCACCAGGTAATTTAACGAGTAAATTTTCTTGTTTAAAAAAAAAATTACTGATGAAATTCTCACTCAATTACCTTGGCTTTAGTTCTTTTCACCCCTTTCAAAAGTCAAAGATGAACAACAAAATGAGATGCTCGAGTTGAGAGATGTTCAAGAGAACCACAGGTATTTGCTCTCTTGACTACAGTGATCTGATTGTATTGTTGTAAATAAAAGCTTTTATTGTTGCTGTAACCAGAATATGCCAAAAGCTACCTGATTTTGTGATTTTAGCCGCAGATCAAATTTTTGATAAAATACTGGAAAAATTGGGAAAGATAATACCAGTTGATTGTGCTTACAAATTTATTACTTCCTTTTCAGGTCAAAAGATTCCTTTATAAACATGGCAGCTGGAGCTAATGAAGAGGTGCGGATTTGTCAGCTGCCCTTTTTTACTTTGTTAATAAAGAGGTTTTCGTTATTGTATGACTCATATCATGTCTCCTCCTTGATTTGCCCTCTGTTCAGGCTTCTCACCACATAGGATCTGATGAGAGACAGCCACTTCTTCCCACCTAAAGTTCATGGAGTATGTTGTCTTCATTATTTTGTTGATTGCGTTCGGTTGAATTTCCTGGAGTATTTTGTCTTCATTATTTTGTTGATTGTGTCTTTCAGTTTAATTTCATGTCTAATCATCTCTATACATATACATATGCCAAAGTGAATTAATTACTTTGGTGTACATGTATATGTGTGTGGTCCTTAAGGGGCGTGACTTGGTGGTGTAGGGCTCAGAATCTCACCTTGAGGTCCTGAGTTCGAATCCAGGGAGTGCGTTTCTTGTAAGGGCCTGGGACAGTCGGAGGTTTTACCTGCTCCGCTTAAGCTCGGAATGAGTGGTTTGGCGGCGGGGTTTCTAACGATTCCAAAAAATATATATATATATACATGTGTGTGTGACTGTGTGTATATAGTGACTTTCCAATGAGGAACCCTTATTTTATTAAATTAAGGACTAAACTAGAAAATAAAAATAATACAGATTTCAATGCAGTATTATTTGCCTTTTAATGTATTGAAATCTCTGTTTTTTTTTTTGGGTCCATTTGCTTATTTCTTAACTTAATATAATTATAATATATATAGAACGGTTGTTCTTGGTTTCTATACGGATGTTTTCTCTTTGAAAATCACTATTCATGAGCTGCTGCATATTTGTTACTATCTGCTTTAGATCTACAGGACTACAGCTATAAAACTCATGAAAGTATAAGCAAGTGAATTGTTTGCTGAAATTTTTTTGGCTTGTAAAACTTTGAAAACATATTTGTTTTCTCCTGCTTAATTGTTCTTTTTTTTTTTTAAAATTTTTTTTGACCTTTTCCTACATTCATAGGCTTTATTCAAATTTTGATTGCAGCAAATTTGTTCAGAAGCATTCTTTTGGCCGGAAATACTAGATGGTACAGGAGATAATTCAACTGTGTGAGTCACTGGGGAATAATAATTTTAGAAATATATATTCTTTTTATGCATTTTCAAGATCATTTACTTGCATCTTCCTGGGATCAGACGCCGAAGAGCTCATCCGCAGAAGGTTTAGATAGAGCACAGAGACTCGAAGGACTCGATGCCCAGTTATCTGAATCTCTGCCTTCCCCTAACACATACCATTACAGATACTGTGTTAGTACATGTATTTGTATTTTTTTTATAGCAGGAACATATATATATTTTTTTCCAATATTCATTTTTATAGTAAGAAATTGATTATTTGGTACTTGGAATGTAAGTTGATAAGTTAACTGTTTCAGTTCTTATTTGTTTTTGAAATTATTTTTTCCCCCAATATTCATTTTTATAGCAAGGACTGGATTATTTGGTACTTGGAATGTAAGTTGATAAGTTAATTGTTTCAGTTCTTATTTGTCGAACCCTGTGTGAGTGGTAACTTATAGTTTAATGGTACCACGTATGCATGCTCAACCCATATATGGCCTAAAGTGTTTGAGTTCGAGTCGTCCCCAAGGGTCGTGGTTTGGTGGTGTAGGGTTTAGGATCTCACTTCAAGGTCATGAGTTCGAATCCAAGGAGTACGTTTCTTGTAAGAGCCTGAGACAGCCAGGGGTTTTACCTGTTCCGCTTAAGCCCGAAAGGAGTGGTTTGGCGGTGAGATTTCCAACAATTTCAAAAAAAAAAGTGTTTGGGTTCGAGCCGCACTTCTTGTGGGAAGGCCTCATACATTGAGCTTGGAACAAGACTATGATTAATTATATAAACCGCCCCAACGAGTTCATATCATTAATCTCTATGATTAAATTTCTAATGTCAGCTTCCAAGAATTTGGATCCAATGATAGATTTTTTTTGATTAAGTTTTTTATAATCTTCTGTCATGTCACATGTGTACATGTATAATAATGGACGATTAATATTCGATTACTTATAAATTCTTATCTAAACTTCCAAATGGTTGAATGCATTAGTAATGTTGCAAACAAATGGTAGTGATTTGAATCTTTATTTTTTTTTTTTTGGGGGTTGTGTTAAAAGTGTATATTGGCAGTCTATCAATCTCATTTATTTCTGCCCAAATATTTGTTGATTCACATCATTATTCAAGAATCAACTGCAAAATGCTCCCTTTTTCTCTTGTTTCATTTGAATTTCCTTTAAAGATAAGGCAATGTAATTCAAGAACAAGACGACACAGAAAATTGTGGATGCTTGTCAAAGCAGCTAAAAGTCTTTACTAAGAAACTCAAGATTATAACCTTGGTTAGTTTACAATTAACAACAAACTCGGAATTCTCTTCGCTCTTCCTCTGGTGGCTTCCTGGAGGTGAATCAGAGAGAAACCGGCCCTCGGTGGGAGGAGGGTAAGAGTATCATTCCATACAATGTTCAACATATCAAGGTTCCGGTTTCGCTTGATTTTTCAGCCTACTAGATCTTCTTACTGCTAGATTCTGCACTCTAGTCATACTTCTTGTAGCAACACCTCTACTTGGCGTTATGATATCGGGAGTACCCATCGTAAATTCCTTTGTTCTTTTGAAAGCTTTGCGCTTCTGGTCAGCCGTAGCCTTATTGTGATTACTCGGAGTTTCATGTTGAACAGAACTGCAACTGAATTGTCTCAGTACATTGAATATTTCCCTCTGCAGAGCACCACAATTTTCGGAATGTCCTCGAGGGGAAGTCAAAAGATCACGCAATCTAGTCACAGGAATAGCATCCAAAGAGACTGGCTGCAAAGTGTTTGCGTCGCAGTCTGAAGACATAGTGGCCTCAGCAAAAAAAGAAACTCCAGATGAAATACCGCTGTTATTATAATCTTGACAGGCATACTCTTCCCAGTAATAAGGAAATCCATGCAGGAAATGATTGCAAACCTGTTACACTACATTTTAGTTAATACCTTAAAAAATGCAATAAATCATTAACATTCGTTAAGAGGAAACGGAGCTAGTTACAATAGTACCAACTTCACCGTCATAGAAAATGGGAAAATACATTTGAACGGCATCATTGATAGGGTGGAAATCGTGGTATTGCGTTATTTCTTTTGTTAATTTTGCAAAACCAACATAAATTACGGAAGGAAATTGATAATGAATCTAAGGTGAAGCAAAGCAAATGGTTTATGTACCTCCAAAGGGAAACCATTTTGGAGTGTACGAGACCTATTTATGAAGCCATTGATTGTAAAAGTGATTCCATCAGCTGTCTCAAGAGTGGTGGTATCATGTCTCTTCGCAATAGGTGCAGAACAAAAGGCTCTCACTTCTAAGCTCCTATGATATAAAACCAACAAGAAACAAATTACGGACACTGAGTAATTGAATTTAAAAGAAGCTGTAAATAAGCAGATTCAAGCTAAATAGAAAGCCAACTAACAACCATCTTCAAAGAAGATGCTATCTAATACAGCAGTAAGAACAGCGTAAAATATAGGCTAATTTTACTAGAAATAATACAACAATCCAAAACATCCATTCTGTATCTAAGATAAAGTACCATAAAAGAAAAGATCATTCATGCCGGTTATCAGAACTTTATGATTGGATTAAAGGAGCTCATGTGATAAAACTGCTACATAATGAATTATGATTTTTTGCGTATTGTTTATCGGGAAAAAATCTTCTATGGTTAGTATGTACAAGGTCGCGAACCATGCTGTCAAAGGCAGTTGGCGTTTTAGTAGTTCAACCCGCCAAAGCACTAAGCATGTCAAAGGCGGCTAGACCAGTCAAACATGCAGAATTTGTCCAACATATAAAGAGTCGTAACATAAAATACCTAAGCACCGCCTATAGTCGCCTAAGCGGCCGTTTGAAAAACCCGCGCCTTTAACAGCACTGGTAGCAAATTCTAAAATGAAGTTAGTCTAAATTTCCTACATATCCATTCAGTTTACATGGAACAACCACATATACTCGAAGTACATTTTTAAATTATCTAAATACTAATTCCTTTTAAAAAAAAAAGTAACCAAATAACCTTAAGTACCTAAAGGTTTAATTAAATAAAATTAATCCAAAGAAGCTAAGAAGGGTGGGGGAAAAAATGCTAGTCAAATTTATAAATCAAAGATACCATCAGAAGAAATTCGAACATCAAATTTGAAAAATTTCCCCAATGCCCTAATGGCTTAAAGTTGCTTATGTAAATAAAATCAATTTCACAAACAATCTAATAATTATACTAAAAAAAAAAAGAAAAAAAGAAGGAAAAAAACTTACTGTGTCTGTGTAGAACCAACCCCAGCAACAGCTAAAAAATTTCCCTCAGCCCTAACCAGCCACCAATCAAACAACGTAACCTGTACAAATAAATAAATAAATAAATAAATAAAATCATATGCACATAACCAACAATATAGGTATTTAAAGAAATTAAAATTAACAAAACAATTCTGAAGAAATATTCAAGCGAGCTTACAGATTTAAATGATCGGGACGAGAGTTTGGTGAATTGGATTTTCTGGGTTCGATTTTTTGGCTCCATTTCAGCTGGAAAAATTGCTTCTTTTGAATTTCTACTCGCTGAACTTCGTCGTTTTACTCATGCCATTACCATTTTTGACAAATTTTAGTCCGGTCCGGTCCGGCCTGGTGAAGGATAGGACCGGGTTTTGTTTGGGACAAAAAAAATCACGGTCTAAATATAAATATTAATTGTATGTTACAAATTTGTACGATCTAATTTAAATCACTATTAAAAATATTTAAATCTGTAGTTTTTTTAAATTATTAAGAAATAATATATATATGTTAATAGAACAATCAACGAATTCAATTATTTTAATATTGAAACAGAAACTTTCAAATAAAAGGAATACAAACCAATCCAGTAACTTAGAAACATGAAATAAAAATTAACAATAGAAAACTTACAATGTAAGTAATTGAAAAAAACAAAACAATAAACTGACTTTGTAGATTGGGGCTAGCACTGAAAGCTATGTTCTATAGCAGAAATTCGCCCATACTCTTGTGCTTGTAGTTCTTCGGACGTCTGCCACCAGGATTCAACAATCTGATGATCGAAGATTCTGCACTGAAAAACCGATCCCTTACGAATTTACTTGGTGTTTGCTTTTAATGATCAACAAGTTTGTATATTGAGAATTTTATGAATTTCAGATTCTGTATCTTAGATTCTCTTCTGCAAGTCTGTCTTCCTTTTATATATTGAAAGAAAAAATGATTGCCCATTCAAAAACGATTTTCAGTTTACAATTATATTCCAAAGGGTATGTTGATCAGACATACTATTCTATTTAAAGAATAAAACCAAAAAAACTTTTTTGAAAAGGTAAGACATTTATTCAATGAGCCCAAGAGTCCCAAGGCCCATCTTTGAATAATTAATATATATTAATCGTCATGCCAACCATACATCAACTAAGCCCAAGCCCACTTACTTTTTCCAATTTAATATAAGTGTTTAGAATACACTTATATTTAAAGGCTGAGCCCGACCGCGATCGGTCTGAGTTTATGCACCTCTAAATTCTGCTTTCCTTCTTGGGCCATCTACAGTACCACAAGGGTATTTCATATCATTAGTTCAAACATGCAACTTTTAATATTGAACATGCAACTTAAACCATTAAACATGTAAACTCTACCAATAAACATGAAATTTTTCAAAACATGAAATTAGCTGCATGTTTATTGGTAGAGTTTGCATGTTTAATGGTTTAAGTTGCATGTTCAATATTAAAAGTTGCATGTTTGTGTCCAATGATATTTTGTACCCAAGGGTATTTGATACCATTGAGTACCATAGTAGTGACCTTCTTTCTTACATCAAAGATTTTAGCCTTTCCTATTTAATTAAATGATTATTTATATTTTATCATTTAACTTATGATAAAATAATAATCGAATAATACGAATTTTGAAATATTATATTTTACTATTAAATTTATGGTAAGATAATATTTTACTACTTTTTCAATAAAAACTTAATTGACCGTTAGTTAACCGTTACATTTTAATACTACGACTAACTAAGTCAACTTAACAGTTAATTAAGATTTTGTTGAAAAAGTATTAAAATTTTATTTTGTCATAGTTTAATAATAAAATGCAATATTTTAAAAATCGTAATACACAATTATCATTTTATCATAAATCTAGTAGTAAAATAAAAATAACCTTTAATTAAAAGTCCATTCTTTTATATTATTATTACACAATTACCATTACTGTCTTTCTAAAATAAGAGAGAAGATTTTTTTTTCCCTTTAAGGATTTAGTGTGGAGTTTGATGAACATATAAAGTGATAGTATACACGCTAGTATTTAAACTCTACTTCAAATACATAGTTAATGCTAATTTATACTTATAAAATTAATTCGCATAAATACGATATTATTTTTCTACGTTAATTTATAATCTAATATTTGTTCCATAATTTATAAGTTAGCTTATATTTGTTTTATAATTTTTAAGTTAGCTTATACTCTAATAAGTGTAATACTCATATACTTATAAAATTAATTCGCATAAATACGATATTATTTTTCTACGTTAATTTATAATCTAATATTTGTTCCATAATTTATAAGTTAGCTTATATTGTTTTATAATTTTTAAGTTAGCTTATACTCTAATAAGTGTAATACTCATGGCTAGTCGGGTTGCGCTAAAGGATATAATATATTTTTATTTGGGGTCCTATTGTTAGATTTGGGTTGAAAAGCTAGTAAAAACTTCTATGATATGGTGTAATTATTTCAATGAATAAGGTTGAGTTTTTTGTTATTTTTCTATAAATACTGAATATTTCTAAATGTTATTTAATGTTGAATATGTACGAAAATATATGTGTGAATGATATGTTTGTTTTTATTTTTTAACGTCTGATTATAATGTATGAAAATTAGTAAATTGATATGTATGTCCTTTAAATTCAAAATTTTAAAATTTGCATCTACATGTAATAAAAAAAATTAGGGCCCGTCTGCTGTGAGAGATATGACATATACACCCGGCACATAATATAATTTTCGTGATTTGAGACTCTCGTGGCGGTGAGTGTAAGTTTCAATAGCCCTGTAGTAGTGGTTTCTGTGTAGGTTTTTAACCGAAACATTTTTAGGGTTGGCTTCCTCATTTTTGGACAGTTCATAAATGAAAAATATGTTTTTTTATTGTATTTTTTTGTCACTTTATTTTAATTACCGTTTGGTAAAAAAATATTGATTGAGAGTATAAATTAGCTTATAAGGGTTCGTATAGTAGAGAGTATTGTACGGAGAGTATAAATTTGTTTATAACATATGAAACAAACGTTATAGTATAAATTATCGTAAAAAAATAATCTCATGTTGTGATATTATGGTTTTGTAAGCGTTAACGCTAAAAGTACAAAAAAAATTATAAAATGAAAAAGACCAAAAAGATTCTGTGACTTGATAGAGCATGAAAAACTTGTTGCATTTGATCCTGGTATGTAGGATGGATGGTTATGCATGTGTAATATGCTTTTATTTTTCTTGATGCTTTATGTGCATAAGTGTGTGTGATGGAAACCCTTAATATATCTTGTGCTTGTATTTGATATACACATTTTTGTTGTTTTCGAGACTTGATCGCATGTATGAGTTTTTGGACGAGCAATCTAATCTCTGTCTTACATAGCTCACTGAATAGTGTGACATTTGACTAGATGACCTCGTGCTATCCCTTTTAAGAAAAAAATAATATCAATTGAAATGAGTCTCAAGTGCTTCGATTTAAAAAGTACTCAAAAGATAAAGGAAAAATCCTTCACTCGAAAGAATTTTTATTTATGAGCTCATCATATTTAGGGGGAGAATATTATAGCATGCAACCAATGTTGCTTATTGCAGGTCCTAGTGGTGCTAGATTTGAATATCTATTTTGTGGACTTGGTATTTCATGAGATATGATTTTTGTGGCTTTGTCCCGCTCATAAAATAAGATATTAAGCTTTGACTTGTTGTGTACTTATTTTTCACGCAAGTGCTTGCTATGCTTTGTTGTTTATGTCATATGCATACGTGTAATCTTGAGCATGACAAAAAATATTTCATATTATCTCATGTCATAAACAGTTGAGTACTGACTGAGTATCATTGTGTTTGCTTGAAGTGATGTTTTGAGTCATTTTTGACTTATTATTATTATTATTATTATTATTATTATTATTAACTCATTGTGTGTGCTTGTGTGCGTTTCATATCACTGTATATTGCATTTCATTTAACATTGCATAATTGTGAGTTTTTTCGTTTACTTCCCATGCGTTCATTTTACTAACTAAGTTGTGATGTTAGTGAGGGAAAGTAAGTTAGGTTTATAAGTAGCTAGTGTGTCTATTTTTCATTCTCCTACATGACTTTTAGCGTACCCATTATCATTTCATGACAAAAAGGGAGTATGATATAATTTTTAATTTTTTAATTAAACACATAAACACAATGCATGAGAATATTTTTTATTTAGTTTATCTGCTCCATATATTGTTATTTATGGATGTTTCAGGTGTGAGCAGATTAATGATTATGTGTGGTATTTCGTCTTCAACTTCAAGACTATTTGATTATGTATTAGATCGAGTCGTATTGTAATAAGTCACTGTCTTGATGATTGGTAGTTGTCTACATTATTTTTACATATTTTATCATAGTTTTTGTATTAGGTGTTAGTTCCATGTGTGTTGGCAACTTCCGTAATAAAACAAGTTCAATTGACTTGTAATGAGTCTTGAAAATCTCGGAACAATTGGACAAATATTTGGGCATTATCAGATGGAGATTTCAGAAAAATATCCACTCTTTTGGACATTCTAGAAGATTTAGAGCTCCAATTCACATGAGGTCAGTATCATTGGAAAGTAGACTCGAAGACGATCACATACAAATAACAAAACGCATGATTTGGCCAAATGACGAGAAAGTTACAGGCGTTTTAAATTGCATCTCAAAACCAATTTGTGATGCATGAATAATTCATTATTTATAGGCAAAGTGGCTGCTTTTTGTGATAAAAGGAGTGGTTGAAATTTTTCCACATGTCCCATTTCTAGTCTTTTCCCGAAATTTATTATTTATGTTACGAAAATTATAATTTTTGACCCATTTAGGATTCGAATTTGGAAAAATATCCAACGTGAAAGTTGTATCTCTCGGTCTCAGATTTTCAACGATATAAAATTCATAAAAATTGGAGATCGTATGAAAAGGTTAGAGCTTGATTACTAAAGACTATTCAGAATGAGTCGTAAGTTAAGTTCCGCGTCGAAATTTCAAGGGATTTACCGAATATCCCAAATGCCATTTTATGAGCATGTACTTGCTCGAATATAATTCATATCAAGTATTGTGCCTCCGTACTGTAATGGTCGTCAGGTTCTAGTAGCGTGCAAGTCGTTGGGGTCACCAGATGTTACAATAATTTTTATCATTTGTTTTTACTTTATGTGGATGCTATGTGATGAACACTAAAAAATATACATTTATTAAAATGAAAATTAATTATTTTACACTTGTAGTTTCATTAATCTCATTAATTTAGCAAATTTGTGAAATAATAATTAAATTTTTATTTTTATATATTTTTATTATGATTTTTATTTCTTATGTAGGTGAAATAATACATTGGATGCATAACTAACAAAATGAACTTGACATTTGGATTTTGGAAGCCAGAAACTTGAAAGGGCGTTCTAATAGTGTACAATTTCGGAAATTTCAACTTTACGTAAATTTCGTATTTTGGCCATAACCTTTTACTCTGATATTGGATTGAGGCGATTTTAGTTCCAAATGAAAGAAGACTCAAATATCTACAATTTTGCTTTTTATAAGATTTTCTAGTTCAGATATTTTCAAGGTCGAAATTGGTGAATAAACCAATGTGTATTGCATGCAATTTCAATTATTAGAAAACAAAGTAAAAAAATAAAAAAATAAATGTTTAGGTGGATTTTGACAAATATTTACAAATGATTAAAAAAATTAAAAAAAAATCGAAAAGGGAAAAAGAAAAAAATAAATTAGTAAAAGTTTATTGTTTGTATTTGATTTGGAAATTTGTAATTAATAATTGAGGGATGAATAGTTCTATTATAAATAGAGGTGCTCACCTCTCATTTTCTTCATGCTTCTTTCATTTGATCTCTTGAGGAATTTGGAAGAAGTGTCTTGTATAGTAAAATTATGCAAGTTTTTATTCAAATCATTAGTAGCTGATTCATCATGCTGGGGTAAATGGTGAAACTCTAAATATGAGAATATAAATTAATCTTACTTATATTATAAAATATAAATTGTAATATGAAGACTAATATTTAATTTAAATCTGGATTAATTATTGAAAAACTTTATTACCGCCTTTATGACTGATTTTATTTATTTGGCATAATTGAGTACCTAATTGAACTTGTTATAGACAGATGTTATCTTCGTTTTTATAACTGATTTGATATATTTTGACATAATTAATTTCTGAAATAGATTAAATGGGTAATAATGACAATTTATATATTATAAAAAGTAAGATTTCTCTATATTTGAAATATTAAGAGTCGATCTCATAGCCCCGATATTTTTAATTTATTGTTGCATCCCAATTTAAAAATTGTCCACCACTTAAATCAATTCACTTTCTTTTTACTCAAATTATTATTTTATTTTACTAAATCTATTCCCTGTGGATCGACCCCGGACTTACCGGGTTATTTTATTACTTCAACACTCTTATACTTATGAGTAAAGAACCACTTTGTGAGTGTGTCAATATGTTGATTGTTGGCCATGATGCTAGTAAGATTGATAATCTCAACAGCGAGTTTGGCAAGCCTTTTGCTATGAAAGACTCAGGGTCGGAAAAAAAGATTCTTGGCATGAAGATCTTATGTGATAAAAATGGCGAGAAGTTATGGTTATCTCAAGAAGCATATGTTAAAATGGTTCTTGAAAGATTTAACATGGTCAAGTCAAAACCTGTTTATTATGCGCTTGCAGTTCATTTCAAGCTTAGTTCACAAAAATATCCTACAACTAAGGAAGATAAACAAGATATGATAGAAGTTCCTTATGCTTCAGCAGTTGGAAGTTTGATGTATGTCATGGTTTACACTAGACCGTATATTGCTTATGCAGTTGGTGTAGTAAGTCGATTTCTCTCGAATCTAGGCAAAAAGCATTAGGAATCAATGAAATGGATTCTCATATATCTCAAAGGCACTTCCAATGCATCTTTGTGTTTTGGTGTTGATAAACCCGTGTTACATGCATACGCAAATGCATACATGACATGATATGTTGATTCCAAAAAATCCATATTAGGATAATTGCTGATTTTTCCAGAGGGAGTCGTTTCATGGCAGTCTAGGCTTCAGAAGTGTGTTGCTTTGTCTATTATAGAAGCAGAGTATATTGTAATTATTGAGAGTTGTAAGGAAACCTTGTGGATGAAGAATTTTCTACAAGTGCTGGGTGTAAAACAAGAAAGTTATGTTGTGTACTTTGACAGTCAGAGTGCCAGTTACTTGGCAAAGAATTCAACATATCATTCGAAATATAAGCATATTGATATGAGGTATCATTGGATACGAGACGTGTTTGAGAAGAAACAATTACCGCTGGAGAAGATTCATATAATTAAGAATGAGTCAGACATGATGACAAAAGCAGTACCCAAAGAGAATCTGAAAAGCTGTAAGAAGATAACATGATTGGTGGAGCCCCTCACATGAGCTGGAGGGGGATTTATTGGGTCCACCTCATGTGGTTAGCCCAAATGTCCAAGTCCAAAAGTTTATAAATAATGAAATTATTATAAATTAATAGGCCTAGATGAAATTATCCTTGTAATTTTATCTCATTAAATCACATGCATATATATAAGTGAAGGCTGCTGGATTTTGAAATTGATTTTTGCTCACTATGTGGATTTGTAAAAGTAAAAAGAGAGAAGACGGTGGCATTTTTAACAAGTTTGGGGGCTAGGATTTCAAAATTCAATTCGATGATCAGATAGTGAAATTGATAATGTTTTCTATCATATTCAGATGGTAAGTTCCCGACATCGTACTCCACATTCCCTAAGGTGTTGATTTCAATTTTAGCATATCTTTTATTGATATTTGATATACCCACTTATAAATGCATATTGTTGTTAGTAGCCAAGATTCTTGAGATTTTTGATGTTGTGAACCTCTAGTTTTACCTAGAGAAGAACTTATGTTGTAATCCCATTAATTTTTAGTGGAAGTTTATATTGGACTACGGTCCCGTGATTTTTCCCAAATTTGGGTTTTCCACGTAAAATTTTGCGGTATCTCATTTTTATGGTTGCTCGTGTTTATTTATCATCTTAGTTGTGAGTGTTTAGTTTCAATATTTATTCTGTGGCATACAATTCAAATCAATTACCTATGTGTTTATGATAATTAACCTGAATAAAACTCATGAAGATCAAGTTCTACTTATGGTTATGCATACCATTTAGGTATATATCTATCCTGCACAGAAACCTATTCTTACGAATGAGTTAACGCGTTATCAATTCGTAAGGCTAAACTAAAACTCCATTTATCAAATTCGTTATAGTTTATCACAACTACCATATTGATTATCAAATAATATAATGCATTAAACATAAATAATGATAAATAATATAATTTTTAATGAACGTTTCATGTCACATCACTAAATTTTTTTGTGTCCCGCCACTAAATGTGGAACACGTTGTGTTGCGCCATATCTTGCTTTGAGTCTCTATAATTTTTAACACTAAACTGGTGGCATGCCATAGAATGTTGTGTCTCGTCACCAGAGGTGACTTTGCAAAATTGAGGTAATTTAGATTCGGCTCTTTTCTATATTTAATTATAGTTGATCTTAAATCACCTAGATAATATATACAAAATACGTAAACGCTTAAATAATGATTAAGAGTGATTCAGGTTCTCTAATCGCTAACACAAACTATATTTTACACACATATCAACATATAATGACAATATTATTACCAATAACAGAAAGACTGTAACGGCTATTACTTACAAATGTTGCACTAGTGGGTATGTTAGGGGATCGTGAGCTGAAGCTGACACATAAGTAAAGTAAAATTGAGAATATTTATTAGTTCATAAAGATTTGCTTACCATATAACAAAACAATAATAATCATGAAGTTTAGCTTACTATAAATATTGACATAAAATAAAACAATGAAATATAGATTTAACATTGTAAAACCCTCAATGTGAAGGAAACATCCACATGCAAATGTAGAAGGATTTCACTATAGTATATTGTTTTTTACAATTTCTCTAAAAACACAAAAAGTGAACAATCTCACACTCTCTTATAATATGAGTATTACAACTCTCACACAAACTCTTAAGAAGAAATAATATTTTTCTCTCTTAGAATACATAGGATTTGGTTGAGAATGAAATGAAACCTCTATTTATAGGTATGAGATTCACTGTGCAAGTAGTGAATTTTAATTTTAAATTTTTTTTTTTTGCATGTGAGACCCACCCACCCACCCACATAATTAATTAGTTTATTTTTACTCTCCTTTCGGTGGCTTTGACTTTAACAATTCTCCCACTTGGAAACTTGATTGAGAACCAATCACCATCCGTTCTACTTTTCCGTCTTCAAGGTGCTTACGTTTCTGCTAAGCCATAAGAGGATCTACACTATACAAACTTGTCTGTATTTATAGGTTTGGTCATTACATATACAAGGTTCTCATTGGTGTTTACCTTCAACAAGTTCACACTGCCTTCTTCTATTACTTCACGAATAAAGTGGTATTGTACCCCTATATGTTTTGTTCTTGAGTGAAATGCTAGATTCTTTGCAATATACAAAGCACTCTGACTGTCACAAAATAATGAAATCTTCTCTTGTTTGTTCCCGAGCTCCTCGAATAATCTTTGAATTCAAATAGCTTCCTTGCAGACTTGTGTAACTGCCATGTATTCAGCTTCTATTGTAGACAAAGCCACAAAACTCTTTAACTTGGATACCCAGCTCACAGCTCCTCCAACAAGTACAAACCATAACCCGTAGTGGATTTTATTTTGTCAAGATCTTCTGAAAAATCTGAATCCACGTAGCCTTTGATAATTAATTCTGATGTTCCATAACATAATACTACATATGAGGTTCCTTTGATATTTCTAAGGATCCTCTTAACAACATTCCAATGCTCTTTACCAGGATTCGTCATAAAACGACTAACTGCTCCCACTACTTGTGCAATGTCCAGTCTTGTATAAATCATGACGTATATTAAGCTTCTCACTGCTGATGCATACGGTACTCGAGACATCTCTTTCCCATGAGCTTCATTGTTATGACACATAAATGAGGATAACTGGAAATTAACATAAAGTGGGGTAGAAATTGGCTTACAATATTCCATATCGAACCGCCATAATATTTTCCTCAAGTAATTTTTTTTGAGAAAACCAAATCTTCATGTTATTTCTATCTCGGTATATTTGCATCTATAGAATCTTGTTTACTGGTCTCAGATCCTTCATGTCAAACTCCATAGCTAACTGTGCCTTTAATTATTGGGCTCGTTCTTTGTTAGGGTCTGCTACCAACATGTTGTCCACATACAACAGTAAAATAATAAAGTCTTTGTAACATCCCCCTCCTCGAAGATGCTACCGGCATGGAATAGGCCATCCTATCCCTTTGAGCCTCTGACTATGAATAACACTATTATCCTCATTTCAAACATAATGCATATGGACCATCGCCCCATTCAGTAACATAAAAATACATCTCAATGCTCATAACTCAATACTCAATAACATTACACTTATACTCTTTACTTGGACACTTCTAACTCTTACACATACAAACTTTACTAAAACTACATCTGATGCATGACTGAATTCTGTATCCGACTTAACCTGATGGACTTAACACCCTAGTGACTGCCATCAGTATCTATCATCTCGAACTCGTTCTCCGAGTAAATCTGCAAAACAAAATGACTGGGAGTGGGGGGGTTAGATCATTTGAACGATCTAGTGAGTGGACAATTTTAAAACATAAATTGAAATGCCTATTTAAAATCCACCGTTCTAAAATCAAGGTCATCTTAAAGAAATCATCATTTCTGAAATCCATTTTCTTGTTCGAAAATAATTCTTTTTTTTTAGAAAACTTTTCTGAAAACTGCTTTTGGTCTGTAAACCTCTGAAATTCTTATAAAACAGTTTCTTTTTGAAAACTCTTTCTTAAAACCATCTTTTCTGAAAAATCTATCTATCTAAAATATCCGTCTCTGTAAATCTAGACGTATGAGTGCGTTACGTCTCGTCATCCCCCATACATCTTATCTGGTGGTCTTAGGGTATTACGTCTCACTATCCCCTAGCCTCTGAACTGAAGCAAGGGGTGAAGATCTATGCTACCCTTTTGACTCTGAATCTGGGGTCTAGGGGCGTTACGTCTCACCGTCCCCCTAGCCCGGAATCTAGGATCTAATTGAATCTGTCATCCCTAGTCCTGAACTACGTGTGCACACGTTATCTGAGTCCGTCAATTCCATATCTTAGTCAAGTTACAACTGAGGTGGGTTTTTCTCCAATGCCTCCAAAAATCACAAATCATACTTTATAAAACATTACTTTCTAAAAACACTACTCAAATAGTTTTATTCATAAAACATCTGAGATACACTTGGCTAACGCCCTAACTGCGGAAAAGTAAGTTTCATCTCAAAAACATATAAGTAAGCACAAGTTTTAGAAAAGAATCCACTCACAGATTTTAGGATCTGGCTGGTACTACTTCGCTAAAGGAATTTGTGGTTCCTACGTTGATCTCTAAGTGATAAACTTAATTAGAATACAAGTCATGGAATATGTTTCAGAACTATCATAACTATATGTCGTACTACGCTTGTGACATGATCTATTGCGTAAATGTATACTGATATGAAGCCCTTAGTGTTCCCCCTAACTTCTTAGGATGAATTTGAAATGGCTAAATCTGATTCTGAGAAAACGTTCGGGCATCGCGACTCTGGTCCCTTAGCGTCGCGACGCTTACACGAACCGAACTGAGGCAGAGAGCTTCCTCTATTTCCGCGTCACGACTCTAATCCCTTGGCGTCGCGACGTTCACAACACATAACTGAAACAGAGAGCATCATCAAGCGGCATCGTGACGATGGCCTGATTTCAGGCCAACCTTCACTTCTCCATAACCAATTCCCCAAGTCTAATACTAACATCATCATAACTTATTATCTAACATCACAAAATCAATCCAACACTCACTCTTTAACTTCCGCACAAACACTTCTTATTACATTAAAAATAGGCCATTGCTCATCACCAAATATAATTCCCAACACATTAATACATAATTGGCCAAATGCTTTAATTTTGCAATCCTTGAATTGTCAACCCTCAAATAAATTAACTCATGTTATATCACTTTCTAATACATGAACCTTAACAAATTATCCTCAAAACATTGAAAACAATCACTCCCAATCATGTAAAGAAATTCGACCCCCATGCT
Organism: Zanthoxylum bungeanum; assembly: GCA_019454045.1. Lineage (NCBI taxonomy): Eukaryota > Viridiplantae > Streptophyta > Magnoliopsida > Sapindales > Rutaceae > Zanthoxylum > Zanthoxylum bungeanum. Next base: position 149,691 of record SKCR01004394.1, read on the forward strand.
TTTTTGAAAGAAAATTTAGCATCTCATAAAATGATGTTAATTTCATTCTTATATCATCATGAAACACATAATTATGCATGCTAATAACTTAGTCAAGGCTAAAATGAAAAGATGAACTCTAGGGTTCCTCAATGTGTGAATTTGGGACTTCATTTTCTTTGCCAAAATTGAAATTAGAAGGAGGAAAAGGGAATAGAGAGCTTAATTTGCATGAGATATGTTTGGAATAATCACTAGTTACTCTAAAATAGCATGAGAATAAGAGAAAGATGAGAGAGCTTCCTTAATGCTCCTTCATATTTTTGGCTTGGAAAAGGGATGAATGGATAATGCTCTATTTATAAAGCAAGAGCTGATTTTTTGTAATGAATTGTTTGGCTAGAATTGTGCCACATCATCCAATCTAGGCCATTCTCGAATTTACTGTAGCAGCTGCGGAAATCTTGATTTTTGATTTGTTTCTGATTCGAATTTCAAAAAAATGTCCTATACAGAAGTTGTAAATCTCGGTCTTAGCTTTCCGAAGATATAAAATCATAAAAATCAGAGATCGTATGAAAACGTTACGTCTCAAATACCACGGGATGTCCAGATTTAATCTTAGAATGAATTCCATATTGGAACTGCGAGGAATTTACCAATGTCCAAAAAGTCATTTCATGAGTATATATGTGTTCGAACATGATTTATATCATGTATCATACATCCCATAATGTAATAGTGGTCAAGATTATCGGGGTGTTATAATTTTATGAATAAGTTACGGACTAAATACCACGGGCTGTCCGGATTTAATCTTAGAATGAATTCTGTATCGGAACTACGAGGAATTTGCCAATGTCCAAAAAGTCATTTCTGATGGAGTTGGTGCTTGGAGTGCCAATCCGATTTGTATATTTTATTATTTATTAATAAAATAACTATATTTTTCATTTCATACCTTATAATGGTACTGTCATTATGCGTATTAGATTAATGTATAGATATGCTAAGAATGACATCGACCTTAGAATAATCTTGACACTAGGTGTAAACTATTCTTAAAGTAAATATTCATAGTCGGTGGTTTTGGAATACGATCGAATTCCTACAACCTAGAAGACTAGCACATGTCGTATATTGGAATTGGAGTTCCAATAGTTTAACCCGATGTATCATGAGCTTTGGAAACTCGTATTGATATGTGGGTATTCGTTGAAGCGAATACTGAATGACTCATAGGTGATTCCTAATGGTTGGAAGTACACACCACCATCAATAGGAATCTCCTCGAGTCAAGTAGCATATATAATCCTTTGACTATAGTATAATATTGATTTTATGTGAGATTCTCCATACTTTAATGCCATGTATGTCATAAACATTTCATGGTCTGGCCTCTAGATGTTCGTTGGGTGTGGACCGACACACTCAATAATCAAGTGCGAAGTAAAATAGGATCCATTGGCCCGTATGTGTACCATAAAGGGTTTAAGTATTCATGTAAGTAAAGTCACGATTCTTAATGACTTTGGCCAAAGCCAATCACCTAGGGTGGATCGCATCAGTTGTAAAGAGTCGTGGACATGTCGAGATGAGATGTGCGCATTGGAAACTTGATGGTGTATTCTATGTTTCCTAAGCATAACTCGAATAGCCTACGACGGAGGGATTGTTAAACATATGTGATGACCTCGACTTGTAAAGTTCAGAAAGGTCATTCGTGTTCTTCGCGAATTCGGAGGCGGCCGAATTATATACATATTAGCTAGGCTTATATGACGATCGTGTCTGAACTTAGAGAGTCCTAATATGAAGTGTACTCGTTGAGTACTTGGGTAGCCGATTATTTTTGATAAAAGATATTCGATATTATAATTATCAACTAAGATAATCAAGTGTTATTGGATAACATTGATTATTTACTTTGACCTAATTGGATTTATTGGATTAATTCAAGAATTACACAAGGGCTTAATTGTAAAATCATAATTATCTCTACCATTTGAGGATGTTATGGTAATTATAAGTATGTAATAATAATTGGTTTTGGCTTGATATAATTGGATTAAATTAAAGTGGAAAATATTTAACTAATCAATTTCCTAATCTTTGGCTTGATTTAATTGGATTAAATCAAAGTGGGAGACAATGGAGATTAGTCACACCTAATTATACATATTTGGAAAAATTGGATTAAGCCCATTTAAAAGTTGATTACAATTTTTATTAATTAAAAATTACCTAAGTTTTGCTATAAATAGAAAGCTTAAGGAAGGTTTTAATTATAAGTACAATAACAAGTATAAGCATAAGCAAAAGCTTGAGTAAGCTATACACAAGTAATTCTTGAGAGATTAGCTTAAGTTAGAGAAGTATTTAGAGAAGCTTGTGAGGTCTCTACAACATTTCATTTAGGAGAAATCAAGATTAGATCTTGAAATGAAGCTTGCTAGCATTGGAAATCAAGGTTGGATCTTGAAGTCAAGCTTGCACACCTTGGAGGTTCTCCAACAATTTCAACAAAGGAGAAGTAGATTGGATCTTGCATCAAGCTTACTAGGTAATGTTTGATCTTCTCCTAACCTATGTTCATTTGTGTATTAGATGCATGATCACATAGCTTAATGTTGAAATAAGGCTAATCAATTGTGTTATGATACTTTAGAAGTATAAACACAACATGCTTATATATTAGGTCAAAGATGTTCATGTTGGACATGGAACAATTAATAAGAGTTTGGTACTCTAGATTAAAGCTTAGAGATATGGCTACCATTTTAGATTCACTTGACCACCTGTGGGAACACAGAACCTGGGCGACGCCGTTCCTAGGCTCGCGGCCTAGTTGGGAAGGACTAAATAATATGGAGTCGCCACCCGGTGTGAACCGGGACAAAGATTTAAGGCCGCACTCACCCCTCGCAAGGGAAGACCTCAAACCGTTGGGTTCGGAATGGTCCCTTACTTATGTCACTTGTAATGAAAGGATTTATGTAATAATTTAATCAAGCTTAAGTAACACTTATTTCCAAGAGTATCATGCTTCTAAATTCTCATATGCAAAATAAAACTTATGTACGCATTTCACATATATCTCACATTTTAAAATTGCATGCTTAACATATATCAAGATAGCAACGAACATACAACTTTATTTGCATATCACATTCAGGAAAACACAAGCACACATATTAACCATACAAGCACACATATGGGCATTTTTCCAAGCGGTACGTGGAATGGTGGCCCAAGTACAGACCGCACTACCGTCCATTCGGAATCGGCTACGGAATTTAAGTCTGGGTTTCCATCCGATATACCGCAAGAAATAATACTCAAATGTTATCATGACATAAGCATATGAATTGTAATACATTAACATATTTGCATTTATACATATGGAGATAGCTACTAGGAAAACTATGCATGAAATCTAATGAAGAGGACTCAGTTCAGTGGGTGCGCGTTCGTGTAGCGTTCGTAAACGCGTTCGAACGGAAATGAAACAGAATGCTCACGTTCGTATGGCGTTTGTTAACGCGTTCGAACGGAAATGAAACAGAATGCTCACGTTCGTATGGCGTTTGTTAACGCGTTCGAACGGAAATGAGACCTGATGCATGATAAGGCAAAATGTATGCGCGTTCGAGTTGCGTTCGTAAGCACGTTCGAACGAGAGCAGACCTGATGCATGAAATGGGAAGCACAATAGAAAAACAATAAAATAAAAGGGCGCGGCGAAGTACTGCCGTAAAGGTGGCCTTTTGGGGCTCTTGGTCTCTCAAAGAGGGGACCTTTAGACCAACATACTAAGCCCATGCGCGTCACATCACACATACAAAAATAGAACCAATCATATCAACCAAGTATGCCCGATTTAACACATCTTACATCCAATCCGAACACACATCAACCGGCGCGGCAAAGCATCGTGGTAACGGGTTTTAACCCCTCCCCATAAGGGATCTTTCATTCCACTTACTAAGCCCATGCGCTTGATTGAACCATGCATAAAAGATAAACTCAATAATATCAAACTAAGTATGCCCGATTGAACGTATCTCGCATCCAACCGAACAAACATCAACCGGCGCGGCGAAGTAGTGTCACAAAGGTGGCATTTTCGGCTCTTTGTCTCCCAAATGGAGGACCTTCGGACTAACTCATTAAGCCCATGCGCTTGATTGAATCATGCATAAATAAACAACATACATAATTTAAATGACGAAAAATAAATAAATAAAAGCAACACAAAACAAGAGAATGTGCCGTTTACTCAAGTGGTACGTGGAGTTGTGTCCCAAGTACAGACCGCACTACCGTCCATTCGGATTCGGCTACGGAATTTACGTCTGGGTTTCCATCCTATATACCACAAGAGACGACACTCTTCCATTCATCCAATACCCACAACATACATCATACACACAACGAATGCCACAAATACATAAAATATAATCAAAATAAATGACCAGAAAATCAAATGAGAGTAAGTGCGAAGATACCCTCAGGTCTAACCTTTTAAGCCGTCTCTCGGACTCGCGTTCCACGAAGATCGGAAGGGGTAAAGCTCTGCAACTTTTCTGGTTCACTGTTTCAGCGTCCTAGCTCACTGCTTTGCTGTTTTGCTTGCGGTTCGAACTCCGTTCTGCTCCTATTCGGCCTATGTCTTGCTGCTCACTGCACGGGCCACCTGTTTTAACGTTTTCAATGAACTATTCCAAGTTTGTGTGGTTTCTTAGTGCAATTATATGTGATTATTTTTTAGATTATCTATGAAGTTTTTATGTTACTGTTTTTTAAGGATTTGGGCTGCTGTTTTAAGGTAATTTAGGAGGTTGTTTAGGCGTGTCTTAGGATTCGGCTAAGGGTGAGTTTGGTGTGTTTTGGATTCGGCTATTGGTGGTGTTGGTGCTTTGGATTCGACTATGGAGGGTGGGGCTTGTGGTGGGTTCTTTGTTCTCTTTTGTGTATGTGTGAAGTGTTTTCCCTTTTTTTTTTTGTTTAGTCTTGGGTGTGTAGAGAGAGTCTAGAGAGATTTCGAGAGAGTTTAGGTGTGAATTATGTGTGTCAAGGAGACAATGGCTTTGGTTAGGGGTTGTTTATATAGAAGATGTCTAGGGTTTCACATTGTCTCACAAGGAAGAGATCTTGTTTCCAAATTAGGAGAGATGAGAAAGGTATACACAAGATTGAGGGGGACAAAATATTTTAAATTAGGAAGTTGTAATATTTAATTTGTGTTGGTTTAGGAATACAAATATTTTATATTGGTAATTATCTTATTAGATTAGGAAGTCAAATATATGATTGGCTTTAATGGTTATGATTGATTTTAATTAGGCATATCTTCTTTTTTAGTTTTAGTATATAATATATTCAAATTATTTAATTAGGCATGATTTTAGTTTAAGTTAGGTAAATATTTTATTTAATTGTTAAATGGTTTAAATATTTTATTTAATGTTTAATATTTAAATTAATATTTATTTATTTAATTTGGGATGTGTTTTATGGGCTTTGGGGAGCTAAATGGGCTGAGTGTGAGGCTAGCAGCAAAACCAGAATTACCGACACCGTTCGAACGCTTCCTCGAACGCGACACGAACACCCGCAATCTGTTTTCCGTTCGAACGAAGTAGCGAACGCAGCACTAACGAAGACAGTGAGCTTGTTTATTCTGAATTTCCCCTTCCGATATCCGTTTCCCGCGGCTTTCGTGACTCAAAAGGTAGTGCCTCCAAATGAGGCTCATCATCGGGTTTCACATGCGAAAATGCAATGCCTACAGTCGCCCCCACTTTGATGGGACTTGTGCAGTGTGTGACTTTGAACAATCCTATCAAAGTTATGCAATGCATTTTACTTACCTGGCTCGGCTGCCGCCTCGAGCGGAGTTTGAGTTGATTTTGTTGTGAGGTGGTCCATTCTCGAACCGGGTTGATGAGAGGTGGTTCATTCTTGAACCGCCGAGTGGGTCTTGTTCCCATGTTGAATTGAGTTGTATTGTGGGTTTTGTTCCCAATCTGAGTTGAGTTGTGATGTGGGTCTTGTTCCCGATTTGAATTGAGATAAGGGTCTTCTTCCCTGAACTGTGGGTCTTTTCCCGATGTGAGTTGAGATAAAGGTCTTCTTCCTTGAACTGTGGGTCTTTTCCCGATTTGAGATAAGATAAGGGTCTTCTTCCCTGAACTGCGGGTCTCGTTCCTGATTTGAGTTGAGATAAGGGTCTTCTTCCCTGAACTGTGGTCTTGTTCCCGATTTGAGTTGAGATGAGGGTCTTTTTCCCTGAACTGTGGGTCTTGTTCCCGATTTGAGTTGAGATGAGGGTCTTTTTCCCTGAATTGTGGGTATTTTTTCCCGATTTGAGATAAGATAAGGGTCTTCTTCCCTGAACTGCGGGTCTTGTTCCCGATTTGAGTTGAGATAAGGGTCTTTTCTTCCCTGAACTGTGGGTCTTGTCCCGATTTGAGTTGAGATGAGGGTCTTTTTCCCTGAACTGTGGGTCTTGTTCCCGATTTGAGTTGAGATGAGGTCTTTTCCCTGAACTGTGGGTCTTGTTCCCGATATGAATTGAGACAATGGTCTTCTTCCTTGAACTGCGGGTCTTTTTCCCAGAGTGCTATACCCGGTAAAATTGATTCTGATAATGATATGGGTCTCGCCCCCAGAGTGATATTGATATTGGTCTCGCCCCAACTGATACTGATGTGGGCCTAGCCCCCAACTGATACTGATGTGGGCCTCGCCCCCAATTGATGATGATGATATGGGCCTCGCCCCTATGATTCATTTCTGAAGACTACTGACATTGTACTGTTGCTGCTCTGGTTGGCCTTCATTTGACGCCCCCCTTTTTTTTTCTTTGAAACCTGTTATTACAAAACAGAACAAACACAAAAAGGATACAAATATGTTACGTGTATGCATGCATGTATGAGTGAATTTTCTATCCCGTTGGGTTAGGTCTTCTGCCAATTCTCTTGGTGACTGCTCAGACTTCTTTTCCTCAGGCAAGCCACTGCTTCAATCTGTCTACGTTGATCGGCTCGGTGAACTGATTCTCTTCCAAGTCTGATATTCTCACTACTCCCATTTCCCAATTTCTGAATGGCTATCTTATCTTTTCTGCTTGCTTATTCCGAGGATTCTCCGTATTCTGAACATCACTGAATTTCAAAGTACCAAGGTTGAATGCTTTTCTCAAATATACTCATATTGCAGAAGAGATTCAGCGAAATGAACGTCTTTATTATCATAAAAAAGGTTCGAACATGTAGACAAAACCAATGTCTTTATTAAAAATGCAGGATCAAATAAACTAGGAGGAACAGCTTCATCATTCGCAGCATTGCCTCCTCCATTGACCTATGGTTCTTTACTACTGTTATCATTTATCTCAATGCAAGAAGCCTGGTGGTTGAGAGTTTGGAGGACAAAGGTTTCAGGTAGGCCGGAGTTGATCATGTAGGTGGGTGGTGGAACAAAGTGGTAGTTTGGTAGAGGGTTTCTGTGTGTGTTGGGTTGTTCTTTCTCTGGGTCGGGTATTTTGTGAGCATCGATGAGGTTTTGGATTTCATGCCTAAGGCGGGGGCAGTTATCAGTGTCATGGCCTTTTTGTTGGTGGAAGTGGCAATATTGGTTCAGGTCAAAGTAGTGTGGCACAGGGTTTGGGATTGGTCTAGGGTCTAAAGGCTTCAGGAGTCCTTGTCCTTTCAACTTCTCAAGCACCTTTGACATAGATCTACCAAGATTGGAGAATTGCCTATTTCTGACGGTAGCGACCTCGGCCGTAGTGGGCTTGGTCTCAGAATGCCCCCCAAAGGCTCTTTTATTCTGGCCATAAAACTTTCTGTTTTCAGCCTCTTCTTCTTCAATATCCATAACAGTCTCTCTCAACTGTCGGAAATCCACAATCATGGAGGTCATCCTCCTCAGCTTGCCATAAATTGAGGGCTTAGTACCCTTGATAATCATCTTAATCTGGTCCTTCTCTGAAGGCCGAGTCTGCATTTTCAAAAGTTGACCTCTCCAGCGCGTCTACATACTCTTTGAAGCTCTCCTCCGGCTTCTGCTTAGTGTTCTCCAAATCTCGGAGTGACAAATCAATCTCCAAGTCCGTAACATACTGTTTTAGAAATGCATCTGCCAATTCCTTCCAATCTTCTTTAACTTTTTTCTCAAGGCTGTGATACCACACTACGGGTGCCCCATCGAGCGACATCCCGAACATTTTCTGCACCTGACGCTTCGATAAGCCCACTGCACTCATAACTGCAACATACTGGCGGAGATGGACCCTCGGATCCCCATTCCCGCTAAACTTGGCCATATCTGGCATCTTGAACTGAGCAGGCAGTTGTTCCTCAAAAGTCATCGCTTCATAATCCAGTAAGTCTTCGTCCTTACCCTTCATCTTGCGGGTAACTGATTCTACCTGATCTCGAAGCTTCTGTAACTCCACATGGGACCTAACTGTCCTCTCAGCGGCATAATCAGCCATATCATCATCGAAAGCGGGGATGTCATCCCCCAACCCAATCGGAGGCTCCTCACGCCTCACATTTTCAGAATTTCCCCCAGCACGGGGTACAGCCATATTTGCCATCGTAGCGGTCAAGGCTTGCAACTGTTCAGTGATCTTTGAAAAACCATTCTCTAACTGATCCATACGGGACATCTCGTTACCGGATTCACTCATGCTTTCAACTATTCTTTTAGTGAGTCTGGTTCCTTCCCTAACCCAAACGGTATCTATGATGTCTTTTTGAGACATAGATAGTGTTAACATAATATATGTATGTATGAGGTGCATGAGATGTATGTAACATAATAACATACTAAATCAATTATAACTCTCAAGCAAAGCGGCCCGTTATCATTTTAGAATCTTTCGGGCTAATTGTCATAGGAGTGAACCCATCCCAGTTTAAATGGCCCAATGAGTTCACATCTCATGACAAAGTGCTCGACTAAATCCAAATGGTAACGTTCCGAACACAATCACAAAATGGCCCATCAATCACTTAGAAGCCTTTGGCCCAATGGTTAGAGATACGTTCTTGTCCCAGTTTAAATGGCCCAACAAGCCCATATCCCATGACAAATGGTCCAAATGGATCCAAACGATGATGTTCCAAAACACAAGCATGGAAGAAAGATGATGCAAACATGACATAATAATTTTTTACGTAATGGCCCCTCAACATTTCAGAAGCCTTGGGCCTAATAGTCATACAGTACGAACTTGCCCCAGTTTAAATGGCCCAGCAAGCCCGCATTTTTGACAATAGTCCAACTGCATCCAAATGAGGATGGTCCATAAGCACATTCTCAAGGGAATAATTGTTACTTTAACCATACAAACCAGTCTATGGATGGATTTGCAAGAGTATGGACAAAGGCTCTCACTGGCGAAGGATAGCCCACAACTAGGTCTCCCCACTCAAGGGTTCAAGCGACCAAGTGAGCGTATCCCTTTTTATACACTAAGGTACGTGCCAATGAGCTATGGTGTGTGACGGACTGTCAAATGGATTTCCCGTTGTAGATTCCCCAGAGGGAAGGTGGAGCGAGGCTCACTTAAATACCCAAAGCCTCTTAGGCTCTTATCGCTTGGTGTCAGGAATAAACAACGAGTCCTCCAAATTAGTCCATCACAAAGGCTACGAGTAGATTGCCATATAGGTGTCCTCACACAGCTTTTCCTTCTAGAAAGGTAGTGAGTGAAGGAAGACACCAAACCATTACCTAGCCTCAAAGTGCCCTTGATTAAACCCCCACTTTATCCACTATAGACATGGTTAATTAAAACATAAATCCAAACATTACAAGACAATATTTCGGGGCCAACTTTCTATCCCCAGTGGAGTCGCCAGACTGTGGGAACACAGAACCTGGGCGACGCCGTTCCTAGGCTCGCGGCCTAGTTGGGAAGGACTAAATAATATGGAGTCGCCACCCGGTGTGAACCGGGACAAAGATTTAAGGCCGCACTCACCCCTCGCAAGGGAAGACCTCAAACCGTTGGGTTCGGAATGGTCCCTTACTTATGTCACTTGTAATGAAAGGATTTATGTAATAATTTAATCAAGCTTAAGTAACACTTATTTCCAAGAGTATCATGCTTCTAAATTCTCATATGCAAAATAAAACTTATGTACGCATTTCACATATATCTCACATTTTAAAATTGCATGCTTAACATATATCAAGATAGCAACGAACATACAACTTTATTTGCATATCACATTCAGGAAAACACAAGCACACATATTAACCATACAAGCACACATATGGGCATTTTTCTAAGCGGTACGTGGAATGGTGGCCCAAGTACAGACCGCACTACCGTCCATTCGGAATCGGCTACGGAATTTAAGTATGGGTTTCCATCCGATATACCGCAAGAAATAATACTCAAATGTTATCATGACATAAGCATATGAATTGTAATACATTAACATATTTGCATTTATACATATGGAGATAGCTACTAGGAAAACTATGCATGAAATCTAATGAAGAGGACTCAGTTCAGTGGGTGCGCGTTCGTGTAGCGTTCGTAAACGCGTTCGAACGGAAATGAAACAGAATGCTCACGTTCGTATGGCGTTTGTTAACGCGTTCGAACGGAAATGAGACCTGATGCATGATAAGGCAAAATGTATGCGCGTTCGAGTTGCGTTCGTAAGCACGTTTTCAATGAACTATTCCAAGTTTGTGTGGGTTCTTAGTGCAATTATATGTGATTATTTTTGAGATTATCTATGAAGTTTTTATGTTACTGTTTTTTAAGGATTTGGGCTGCTGTTTTAAGGTAATTTATGAGGTTGTTTAGGCGTGTCTTAGGATTCGGCTAAGGGTGAGTTTGGTGTGTTCTGGATTCAGCTATGGTGGTTGTTGGTGCTTTGGATTCGACTATGGAGGGTGGTGGCTTGTGGTGGGTTCTTTGTTCTCTTTTGTGTATGTGTGAAGTGTTTTCCCTTTTTTTTGTTTAGTCTTGGGTGTGTAGAGAGAGTCTAGAGAGATTTCGAGAGAGTTTGGGTGTGAATTATGTGTGTCAAGGAGACAATGGCTTTGGTTAGGGGTTGTTTATATAGAAGATGTCTAGGGTTTCACCTTATCTCACAAGGAAGAGATCTTGTTCCAAATTAGGAGAGATGAGAAAGGTATACACAAGATTGAGGGGGGACAAAATATTTTAAATTAGGAAGTTGTAATATTTAATTTGTGTTGGTTTAGGAATACAAATATTTTATATTGGTAATTATCTTATTAGATTAGGAAGTCAAATATATGATTGGCTTTAATTGGTTAGGATTGATTTTAATTAGGCATATCTTCTTTTTTAGTTTTAGTATATAATATATTCAAATTATTTAAATTAGGCATGATTTTAGTTTAAGTTAGGTAAATATTTTATTTAATTGGTAAATGGTTTAAATATTTTATTTTAATATTTAATATTTAATATTAAATTAATATTTATTTATTTAATTTGGGATGTGTTTTATGGGCTTTGGGGAGCTAAATGGGCTGAGTGTGAGGCTAGCAGCAAAACCAGAATTACCTACACCGTTCGAACGCTTCCTCGAACGCGACACGAACACCCGCAATCTGTTTTCCGTTCGAACGAAGTAGCGAACGCAGCACTAACGAAGACAGTGAGCTTGTTTATTCTGAATTTCCCATTCCGATATCCGTTTCCCGCGGCTTTCGTGACTCAAAAGGTAGTGCCTCCAAATGAGGCTCATCATCGGGTTTCACAAGCGAAAATGAAATGCCTACACCACCTTTAGGTGAACTAGAATTATTAATGAGACATTTCTAATTGGGATTCTAAAATGGTTCGTGATTAGATTCAAGCAAATGCATATACGTATTTAGAATACATGTATGCTAGTTGTAAAACATGTGTTGATGGTGGTTATGAAGTTAAAATTGGATTTTAAATGTATTTGAAGTGTTGGGAGAAAATTGGAAGTGTTTAGTAATGTTTTGAAATGAAAAATCACTCACTGCCTGAGCTGCGTCGCGACATAAATCATTTTACGTCGCGACTCATAGACTCCGAAGATGCGTCATCATTTTGGGTGGCGTCGCGACTCCCAAGCACTTGTCTCGCGACACCCAGACCTAATTCATACTAAAATTTATTTTTCTCCGTTCCGAAGCTTCCAGACTCCAATTGGGTCCCCATATTTTCCTACGGACTCGTATTGGAATGCAGTTTTACATAAAAATATTTTAAAATACACATATACTTGATATCCATGGGTTAGACTCATTTCCACTGTTAGGGACACCGATCCGACCCTAGGGATTCCACAACTGCCCCAACAGAATGGTATAAGTATCAAAGGCTTAACCACACAACACATATTTTGAATCTATGCCATAGTAATTTTAATTTAATTATGCATAAGACATATTTGATATGTATTGCATGTTTTAAATTAAAACTTTTACCTAATTAAGTTAATGACTTGATTGTCATAAATCTCCAGTGATTAGGTGATTATTTTAATTAAGTAATAATATTAATAATGTGGTGCATTATTGGATGGTCCGTCTTGTCAATACGGAGATGAATGAGTTCTTACTACTTATATCCAATATCGTTATTAGTGTGAGGGTATAAGTGCTGAGAACTTAAGTCGCTCTGGTAAAAAAATAGATGTAGCGTGATGAGTTAACGTAGTCACCCAATATCATTATTAGTGTAAGGGTGTACATACGAAGCTTATTAGTGCACATTGACAAGTATACACCTATAACACGTCTTAATCCAATATCATCATTAGTGTGAGGATAAGAAACAGTTCAGGACTAAACTAGGAGTCACATGAATATGATTGACCTTGGAGGTCTACCTAATGAGTTTACAAAGGCCAATATCGTCATTAGTGTGAGGCTGAAGTAAATGTCATGGGATCCACTCCCTGCTATGAAATTTTGATAGTCAAATTTCTATTTTTCCGTTAAGGGAGATTATGAAATTACGTAAAGTAGTGGGATGGCACTACTCAAAAATATTGTCTTGTAGATGGTTGCCGCTAATCCATTGATGAAACTTTTGGATTCCAATAAGATAAAAGGAGCCGAGAACTATTTCAAATGGGAAATGAACATGCGTCTTGTCTTGGAATTTGAAAAGTTGACTTATATCACAATCAATCCACTTCCTGTTGATATCGATCCTGAATCCACTCCAGAAGAGCGAGAAACTTTTGATAGATGGAATGATGATAACCTGAAGGTGAAATCCTACACCTTGGGATCGATGGTTCCAGATTTGCTGAGACAGTACATTGAAGTACCAGATGCTTGGAGCATCATGCGAATACTCAAGGAGTTGTTCAAGGCAAACCAAGAAATGGAACTTTATCGAAGATAAAAGGAATTGTTCCGTGCTGAACTCAAGGAGGGAGGAGATGTCAACACTCATGTTTTGAACATGATAGACCAAATTCGATATTTGAAACGATAGGGTATTGTGTTTGATGAACGGCTGGACCGTAATTTGATTCTGTCTTCTTTACCTGGCTGACTTTGTATTAAATTTCCATATGCATTCGATGCAAGCCACTTACGAAGAACTTCATAACATGCTACACACAATGGAGCAAGATTTGAAGAAAGGCAACCCCACACTATATCTCTATAGTGGAGCTGGCTCTTCAAAGACTTCTGGGAAGTCAAAGAAAATCAAGAAGGGGAAGAAGAATATATCAAATAAGACTCCAAGAAGCGCAAATGCGCAAAACCGAAAGTAACTCGTGATCAATATCTATATTGCAAGAAGTTTGGACACTGGAAGAAGAAATGTCCAGAGCTAAAAGGAAAAACAAGACCGTCAGGTGCACTTTGTATTTTTCCAATTATTGACATCTCATTAGCCTTAGATGCAAATAGTGGATGAGTGTTAGACACTGGTAGTCGTACTCTTATTTGCAATTCCCTGCAGGAAATGAGGGTTAGAAGAAGGCTGAATAAAGGGGAGATCCAGCTTAGAGTTGGCAATGGCGAGACATTGGATGTCAAGGCCATAAGAACGGTTGTTCTAGATTTCCCAAATGGATGTAAATTAGATTCGCATGACTGTTATTATGTTCCCTCAATTATCAGACAAATAATATCACTGCCAATATTAGATAAAGAGGGATATAAAATAAACATTGAGGATGGAACTTTATATTTATATGATAAAGATAATTTATTGAAATGTGAATGTTCTTTATCAAACGATCACTATATTTTTGGAAACATGTAGAGATTTCTTTAATATAGAGAAAAATACAAGTATGAAGTCTGAATTAAATAATACTAAATTATGGCATATGAGATTGGGCCACATAGGTGTTAGACGTCTATCTAAATTGGTAAAAGATGGTTTGATTGAAAATATTACCTTAGATTCTTATCCGATTTGTGAGTCATGTATCCAAGGAAAGATGACAAAGGCCTTATTTCAAGGTGTTTGACATCGTGCTGGAGATTTACTGGGCTAATACACAACGATGTGTGTGGTCCATCAAAACATGCGCTCATGATGATTTCACATACTTTGTGACTTTCATAGATGACTTTCACTCTAGCCTCCCTTCCCCATCCTTCGTCCTTCATGTAGCAATCACAAATCCACTCACGCAGACCCCACTCGGCAAACAACATAGTTCTCGCCTCTCTCTAATTAAGAAACCCTTGCAGCCCTCTCTTTGACACCTCACTCACCAATACCAAACACACAGCCACGACACCTTCCTCTTCTCTCTCCATACAAGATAATAACACACAAATAAACAATAAACCCTCAACGTAAGCAGCCCTCACACACTACCCACTCAAAGCCAAATCAAATCTGCCTAACACACACTACCCACTCACAAGAAAATAACCCTTCATGACTCCCACACCGACTGAACAAACAAACTGCCATCATTTACACAAACAAAAGCCAACGTAAGCAGACCCCACTGACGCCCTTCAATAGCCAACAAGCCACTGACCGATTAAACTAAACACACACATAAGCAGCCCTCACTCACGAACCCATAAGCCGAATCACCCTGCACACGCCACTCACGCCATTGCCCCATATCCCTCACGAAAGCCACCACATACTTCACGTAACAACAAACCCTTCACGTAAAATAGCCCCTCCTAAAGCCCTTAACCAGCAGCCTTTAACCATCCAACAGCCCCTCTTTCACGCATTGAAACTGCCTCTTCCACGCACATAAAATGCCCTCCTTCACGCACACAGAAAGCCTTCAAATTCTGCCCGGAACAGCCCCCCTGACCACCGAAAACTGCACTGAAAATACACCAACTGATCACTGAAAATTCTACCTGAAACAGTTCCCCTCTTACCGTGAAATTGCCCCAAACTGCCCAGATTTTGCCAAAAAATAGCCCCCAAAACAGTCCCTTATTACCGTAAAATAGTGACCAGAAAATATAGCGAAAATAGTAGCAAACATAGTAAAAAAACAGCATCCCAAACAGCGAAACAACGAAGGAAAATGTTGAACCAGTGAATCAGAGGAGTTACGGAGCATCAACCCTTCCGACAGACGTGTAACGCACTTCCGAAAGACGACTTAAGAAGTTAGACCTGATGGCACCTTTCTTATTTATTTTCATTCATCTTTTAATTATTTATTGAATTTCCTTCGCATGAGAGTCGTTGGTTAATGTGTGTTGTGTCCATTGGAAGAATGGAAAATGTATCGTCTCTTATGGTATATCGGATGGAAACCCAGACGTAAATTCCGTAGCCAAATCCGAATGGACAGTAGTGCGGTCTGTACTTGGGAAACAACTCCACGTACCACTTGAGCAAACGACACATATTTCACTTTATTTTATCTTGTTTGTTTATTATTCGCATTTTATATTCCGTCTTTTACTTTCCGTACGTTGCTTGCTTGTGTATTGATGATATAGTGCGCATGGGCTTAGTATGTTGGTCTAAAGGTTCTCTATTTGAGGGAAGAAAAGTCTAAAAGGCTACCTTTACGACAATACTTTGTCGCGCCGGACGAAGTATGTTTGGTTGAATGTGAGATATGTTCAATAGAGTATACGAAGTCCTATATTGTTGCCTTTATTATATATGCATTGTAATGTAATGCACATGGACTTAGTATGTTGGTCTAAAGGTTCTCTATTTGAGGGAAGAAAAGTCTAAAAGGCTACCTTTACGACAATACTTTACCGCGCCGAACGAAGTATGTTTGATTGAATGTGAGATATGTTTAATCGGACATACGGAGTTTCACATTATTGTCTTATTCATTTGTATGCATAGTAATATAATGCCCATGAGCTAACTAGGGTGGATTAAAGGTCCTTTATTCGAGGGAAAATGTCTAAAGGCTACCTTTACCACGATGTTTTGCCGCGCCTTTTGTTATATCATTGACCTTTTTGTATATCATTGCTCTATTTACGCATGTATTGCATTCTAGTGCGCATAGGCTAACTAAGGTGGGTTAAAGGCCCTCTATTCGAGGGAAAATGCCTAAAGGTTACCTTTACCACCATGTTTTGCCGCGCCGGATGAGGTACACCCGATTGAATGAGAATGAGTTCAATCGGGCACACGGGGTCCTACATTGTGCATTTGTTCATCTATATATGTGTCTGCGTCGTCTATCATGCATCAGGTCTTGTCCCGTTCGAATGTGTTCTCGAACGCTACACGAACGCGAACCTTCTGTTTCCCGTTCGAACGCGTTTACGAACGCTACTCGAACGCGCATGCATTTTATTTCATCAAGTCTTGTCCCATTCGAACGCGTTCTCAAACGCTATACGAACGCGAACCTTCTGTTTTCCGTTCGAACGCGCATACATTTTGTTTCATCATGCATCAGGTCTTATCCCGTTCGAACACGTTCTCGAACGCTATACGAACGTGGACATTCTGTTTACCGTTCGAACGCATTTTTCGAACGCTACATGAATGCACATATACTAAATGATTCTTTTTCATTTCATGCACAATTGCTTCTTGGGTGATTTCTCTTGTATTATGTAATTAATAATACCATTCCATTATTGACACTTTTACTGTTATCATCTATTTGTATTCCCACATCTATTTATTTGATGTGTTCGTGAGATGGTGTTCAAGCATGATTAGGTCGTTATTATGTTACTTGGTTCTTAAGAATGATTTAGTTGTTAGTATGTTATTCCTCTATGCATGATTTGGTTATCTTCTTTCGCAATAGGCATTCAATTTACGTTTATGTTTAGGTTGTTATTTATTTTTTCGTGTTTGATAATTCAACATGTTCATGAGATTATTGTGTGATATCGTATGTTTTCCGTTATGATGATTTATTTTATACATGTGAATTTAGGAGTAAATTATCCCTTGGAAATATATGTTGCTTAGGCTTGGTTAGATTATTGCACAAATCCTTTCATTACAAGTGGCATAAGTAAGGGACCATTCTGAACCCAACGGTTTGAGGTCTTCCCTTGCGAGGGATGAGTGCGGCCTTAAATCATTCTCCTGGTTCACACCGGGTGGCGACTTCATGTTATTTCTCCGGTTTAGTTCCCCCGCGGGCTATTCCGTACTCCCAACTAGGCCGCGAGCCTAGAACATCATCGCCGATTTCTGTGTCCTACATGTAGATAGTGGGATCCCACAACGATACCCCTTTACTCCATCAGCATAACCCAAGAAAATACATTTTCTAAATTTTGAATCTAACTTTGTTCTTTCTTGAGCGTTGTACATCACGTATACATGACAACCAAAATGTGAAGAGACGAGTAATCAGCTGGCTTTTCACTCCATATATCCATCGATGCCTTCAAATCATTTGTAGTTGATGGAGATCTATTTACAATATAGCATGCTGTATGAACTGCTTCTGCCCAAACTCACTTTGGTCGACTAGTTGTTCTGAGCATAACTCTTACTCTTTCCAACAACGTTCTATTCATCATTTCTACCACACCATTTTATCGAGGAGTGTATGGTGTAGTAGTTTATAATTTGATGCCTTCTTACTGACAATATGCATCAAAATCCTAGCCGCAATATTCTCTCCCATTATCTATTCTTAAACACTTGATTCTCTTTCTAGTTTCTACTTCAATTTATGCTTTGAAGTTTTTAAAAACTGATATCTTATATGGATTATTTTTTATAGGGTACACCCAACATCTTCTAGAAAAATCGTCAATAAATTATATAAAATATTTTGCTTTCCCCAGAGATTGAACTGGTGTTTCCCAAACATCAGAATGAATCAGTTCTAAAATGGCTTTACTCCGAGCATTTGACTTTCTGAATTTTAATCTATTTTACTTACTTGTAACACAATGCTCATAAAATGGTAGTCTGACTGCTTTCAAACCTGGGAGTAGCTTTTGATTGACGAGAATCTTCATTCCATGTTCTGACATGTGGCATAGTTTCTGGTGCCACAACATAGAAACTTCATTTCCAGAATCCAGCGATGCCACTGATACATTTGCTTCCTGAATTGAGTCTTCTAAGAGCATATACAAGTTTGCTGAGATCTTTTCAGCTTTAAAGACTGTAAGTTCTCTTTTCACCATCTTTAATACCTCGTTTTCAACAACAGTCTTGTATCCGAGATCATCTAACTGTCCAATTGACAGAATGTTTTTCTTCATTCCCACAACATGTTGAACATCTTATACGATGCGGATAGTACCATCTTACATCTTTATTTTGATGGCTCCAATCCCAGTAATTTTCAAGGCATGATCATTGCCTGGAAAAATCAATCCTCCAGAGACAGGTTCATAATGGCAGAACAATTCTCTCCTAGAGGTCATGTTCCATGTTGTTGCATGATCAACTAACCATACATCACTTAGTTGTTTTCTGCTTTCATTTGACACCATTATTATTTCACTGTAAAGTACGCCACCTTCTTCAGATGTACTTCTAACACATCCTTACGATTTTGTTGCAACATGAGCTTTTTCTACACTATTATTCGGTTTCCAACAATCTTTCTTGACGTGCCATTTCTTGCCACAATTGTAGCATTTAACATTCTTCTTACTTTTTGATTTTGATCTACTATGATTTTGACTCCCACTTGAGCCACGTTCCGTTGATCTCCCTCTTGTCATCGACAATGCTTCTGCTTATTGTGAACTAGATGATCCGTCTTCCTTATTTTTACAGCCAGACTCATCTTCCAGAGCAACAGCTGCAACTTCATCAAAGACTAGATTACCAGTGATAATATTACTTTCAAGTTGGTGATAAGTTGATCATAAGAATTAGATAGGCTTTGAAGTAGAATCTTCGCACGTTCATTTGTAGATATATTATAATCCAACACATTGAGTTGGGAAAATAGTGTATTCAAGCTGTTTATGTGATCCGTCATGGATGTGGACTCACTTATACGAAGAGTGTAAAGTCTTATCTTCAAGAAGATCTTGTTGTGTAGTGACTTGACCTCGTACAATTTGGTAAGTGCATTCTCAATCTCGTTTGCCGCCATCTTCTCTACAATGTTTGATAACACATAATCTACTAAGGCAAGATACAAGTCTCCCATATCATTGTCATCCATATCCTTCCATTTTCATCAGTCATTTCATCTAGTTTCTCTTCAATTGTCGCTAAACAATTGTCTTTTCTCAAGATTGTTTTTATTTTAAGTTTCCATAGGAAAAAGTTACTCTCGTTGAACTTCTCAATTTCAAACTTTCATGTCATGTTTCTGGTGACGATCATCTTCTCACTTGAACCGACTTTTACTATTTCACTTTGAATAGTACTGTTTATAATACCGTATATTTGAATAGTACCATATACTTGAATAACTATATACGTGAATGATATTATATACATGAATGGTGCTATACCGTATATGTGAACAGTTTCTGTGAATAGTATTTGTGAATAGTAACCCTGAACCTGGAGCGATGAAACAATTGTTAGGGGATCGTGGGCTGAAGTTGGCACGCAAGTAAAGTGAAATTGAGAATAATTGTTAGTTCAAGTGGTTTTACCTACCATATAACAATACAATAATAATAAGGAGGTTTAACCTACTATAAATATTAACATAAAATAAAACGATGAGATACATATTTAACGTGGTAAAATCCTCAATATGAGGGAAATATTCACGGGAAAATATAGAAGGATTTCACTATAGTATAAAGAATTTTACAACTTCTCTCTAAACACAATGAGTGAACAATCTCACACTCTCTTAAAATATGAGTATTACAACTCTCTCACAAACTCTTAAGAATAAATAATATTTCTCTCTTAGAATACATAGGATTTGGTTGATAATGAAATGAAAAAAATAATGAAATAAAAGCTCTATTTATAAGTATGAGATTCAACTGGTAGCAATACACAAGCCATCAACTGGTAGCAATGAGAAAAATAATTATGCAGTCAGTGAATCTTCTTCTAAATTGAATTACATGAAGAACAATATTGCTGGTAATTGAATAGAATGATAATTACAATGATGGTTTTTTTTTTTTTTTTTTTAATGCAGCAATGAGAAGATTAAAAGTTACGGTAGGTCTACACATATCTGTTAAAAGACGAAAAAAACATATCGAAAATTGTATTTTTTTTCATTCTGTTTCTTTCAATTTGTTGATTAGATAAATTTACGCTTTTTTTTGGGTCCCTCTAGGTCATATTGATTCGGATTTATTCGATCGTCGGAAGCTTATACATGGAGATTCTTATCAATATTCGGAAATGTTGGTGAATAAAAAATCTTGGTATTGATCTAATATTAATGGATGCCATGGCACATGAGATACATGATCATAAATTCGGCAGCTAATACATCATTTGAAGAGAGATTTTCTTCATCATATTTTCTAGGGAAATTGTCAATTTAATTTTTAAAGTTTGAAATATTATCATAGCTTTTTTAAATCAATAATTTTTCATATGATGCTATCAAAACATCATTTTCCACCCAAAAACTTATAAAATTTACTAAATTTCCACTTTAAAAATATGGAAAGTGATACTTTCGAAACTTCGGATTGAAATGAGGTAATTTTTCTACTTTCTAATTAAGGCACCTGATACCATGGAAGGAATATATATTCCTATTTCTGCTCTTATCCATGATACTGTTAGAGTTGATGCTCGGAGTGTCAATCCAGATCGTATTTATGTCCGATTCATGAATATGAACAATTCATTTTTCCATAATATTATGTGTTTATGGTAGCACCTCTTGTTTTTTTATTATATTCGATCTAATTTTATTATATTGAAACTAAAGTAAGTCTAGTGATATGTATATATTAGACAAAGACCTGATGATTTATAAAGTAGTGCACAATTACAACGTAGGTCTAATTATCATTTGACCCAAAGTTAATCTTAAATCATAAAATATGTTAGGTTTTTGAAAATTTTTATATGTCCACCTCGAATTATGAAAAAATGACATTTTATATTAAAAAATAATTATGAAAAATGATGTTTTATACCCGAAAACTATTAATTTGGGTGTGAAATATGATGTTTTTTCCCCTCTTGGTTTAAAAATAAGTAGCATTCCCCCTCCAATTCACAGTTTTCTGAGGCTCTCTATAGCTTCTTATTTTTTTGTCATTTGTTTTTTTTCAAAAAGCCAGGAGTAATTTGCTAATAGCTATATAGCTAGCAACCATTTACAATACACAAGCCATCAACTGGTAGTAATAAGAATAATAATTATGCCCAAGAGCAATACTACATCAGAAGATTAACTCATAAAATAATAATAAGTCACAACTAGGTTCTCTAACTACACATAGAAAAAACAAGACTATTCCTATATGAAAATTAGTAAAAACATCATCTCTGAATTAATCGAAAATTAAAAATGAAAGATAATAATAAAATACCAATTGTATTAAACATTAAAAATTATTCAGGAATCAGGAACATAAATATAGGAATTTAAGTACAAGAGTTCAACCCTAACTTTGCTTAGGAAATTAGTTCCCCATAAAATAAATAAACATAGCCTGAAAATAATGGAGAAACATGTTCAACTCAGCACTAGATTTGATTTTTGCAACTCTCGGCTTTGTCTGCTTGCAACACTCCTCTCTAATGTGAAGCTTGTAGTTTGCGTGAAAAAGCCCCCTGCCAAAGTGACGTCCTGGGCTATTTATTATTTTTTCACTAAAAGAAACCTAATCAATTTTTGTAGCATTCACGTGTATCTTGATTGCTTTCCTTATTAATTTTGACTACTTGCCATTTTCTTTTTTTCTTTTTCCAATTCGATAGTGCACCAAATTTGACCGGTCAATAAATGCACAAGTGTCAATGTCACGACCCCCTCCCTAGAGCGGGCCCAACCCTAGAAATGGGTCCGTAAATCACTTCAGCTTGAGCACTTATATGTCATTCAATTGAACCAAAAGTTCGCAAAGAAAGTAATATTCCATAGAATGCAATCAAATAATTCCAAATAAGTGTTTACACCAAAAGTGTCTGAAAACATGAAATCATCCTAAATGTCCTATTTCAAAAGCCAAAAGAAATGTTTGGACCAACCCGACTGACGGCTGTGGTAAACGAGTCAAATCCTGGTACTGATACTTCTACTGATGCGCTGGCGAACTACCTGGGATGTTTGGGAAATGGGGGGTGAGTTTAAAGAGCTCAGTAAGTAAAAACACTCATACTCTCAACATGACCTCACCAACAAAATATATATGATAGTGAATATATGAAAATAAACAGTTAATATATATAACAGTTAACTCAGACAAAACATACTCACAACAACACATCTCAATCAAACAAGGTTTGCTATCCGGATTCGGTATAATAATGGATTGAAACCATTGGGAGAGTCCATCTCTTACCCCCAAGGTTTCCCACCATATAATCTCGCATAAATGTGCAAGAGGGGGATTGAACCACACTCTTATGCTAATCTCGCATAAACTCGCATAATCTCGCATATCCGACCATTATCATACTAAATCCGGAAGCACAACAATCATCTCATACAACATCCAATACAACACATCTCATCGCATTTCATCCATCAACTCATCTCAAAGTCACATAATACTCAAATACTTCGATTCATATTACAAGCATACAATTTATACTTAGAAGTTATATTCACAATTTACGTTCTCATGCTATCAATTACTCAGTCAATTTTCCAACATTACATATATAAATATATATCTATATCATATTACGTAACTCACATATCAAACATCAATCAACAAACATTTATGTTAAGAGAATCATCATGCTTTGTACTTACCTCAATCCATGCAAAACTCTATATCTATATGTCATCGCTAAGAATCTGGAGAAAGTGTAAAATTACGATCAGGTCCTTATATTTCACCAAAATTACGATTTTACCCCTAAACTTTCCAAATTTATAATTTAACCCCAATACTCTCCAATATTATCAATTTAGTCCTAAAACTTCCAATTATCTCATATTACTCGCTAGAAGTCAGTATTTACTCATTTAGGTTCCTAAACATGCCAAATTACGAATAAGTCCAAAACTATCAAAATATTACAGATGCACCCATAAAACTGTAAAATATAATGTACCGCGCTCCAACGACTTCTAAATTTCATAACGAGGTGGTCCACGGACAGTACACATCACGAGGATCATAATGGCAGTGATGGTAATGGCGGATACTCGACGATCACCGACGAACAATCGAACAACGTTAACTCTCGTTCTAGGCTCGTTTCACGACAACCGAAGGTCCGAATTGGGAAAATGAGGTGTCTAACCCTCGTATCTCGATGAGACGAAGATTCTGGTCCGGGAGGTGTCTATCACGCACGGCGGCGCGTGGAGCGCGTGAGGCAGCGGCGTGGCGACGCGTGGGAAGGAATCTGGTGATGGGACCGGCGGCTTTGGCTTCGTCTCGGCGAGAGGATTCTCCAGATGTGGTCACTTTCCGGAAAAGATGACCGGAAGACATTGAACGATCAATTTCTCTCTCCTGCCCACACTTTCTCTCTCTTCTGTGTTTTCGCTCTCTATTGGTTTTGAGTTTTCTCTCTCTACAAATCTGCCTCTCTCTCTCTCACTGATCTCTGGGAAAAAGCTTCACAACACTGGTTATCTTTTGTTGTTTCTCTCACACTAAGCACACGCAATAAAAAGAAAATTAGGTTTTGTTTTGTTTCTTTAAATAAGAGAGGTAGTTGAATTTTATAAGGAGTGTGTGTGCGGTTGTTGATTTTGTGGGGAATGGGGGATACGAATTTGAATAAGATTAAAATAGATAATGGTAGTTATCACAGTCAAGAATATCAATTTGATTCTAACTCCAATTTTTACGGGCTATATATTTTGGCAATCAATTTGTAAGGAAATTCCCAATTCCTATAAAAATAAAAATAAAATCACTAAATTAGCTTAAATATTAAACACTTTCTGTGGACGCTGGTTTTCGGCCGAGGTCCACAATCAGAATTTGTAGGTTGGGGGCATTAGCGATCCTGCAAGACAAAGGTAGAGTGAGCGGGAGTAGACTACCCACCGGTGTGGTGGGTACCGGGGGCACTCCAACGCCCAAGTCAGTAATATGAAATGAGCATTAAATATGTAAAATGTGAAAGCAAGGTTTGAAGTTACCTTGACCTCTCTGGGTGGCCGTGAGGGCGGTGATATGTGTCTGTGGGAGTGGGGGGCTCAGAGAGCTAATATCACAGGGCAGAAGCTTGTAAGAGAGAAGTGAAGAGAGTTGAGAAGCCCCCCACACTCCATGAAATATGCTTCATTTTATAGGTGGAGAAAGATGAATTCTCTGGTCTGCACATGGGAAATGGGTCCCCATAACATGCTTATTGTCTCTGCTTTCGGCGGGGAGAATATTTTGCATGTGGAGAGATATATTATTTGTTGGGGAAAATAGAGAAACATTTAAAGGGTTTGTCCTTTTGTTTTTGTAAAGGCTTTAGAGTTTGATGGGCTGGGTTATCTTTTTTGGGCCTCACCTGGTGTTGGGTTCAAAGTGAAAGGACGGTTTTACCCTTGGACCAAATTTGGCCCATACAGTTTGTCCCATACTCTCTAAGTCAAGCAGTTCTTGATTTAGGGAGTATTTTATGCGTGTCAAACGAAACAAGATGTAAGAGTACCTGTTAAAAATGCATAGTTCATACACGACAGAGAGAATTCAATGTATTTTGGACTAAGAGTAGTCCAAGTCTTCAACTTGGCTTGGCATGAGCCAGGGGATATCCTCGGTCGACTGAACCAGATAAAGGGCATGACAATTTCCATATTACTGGTCAAGGACCAGGAGAGTCTTCAAATTTTTCTAGACCATATGAAGGTCATGTGCTGAACTTGACTCGTCATGGGCCACGAGGGATGTCCCCAGTCGACTGATCCAGATGAAGATCAGGATAATCAATTGACTCTTTATGAGCCATGGGGGATGTCCCCAGTCGACTGATCCAGATGAAGATCAGGATAATCAATTGACTCTTTATGAGCCATGTGGGATGTCCCCAGTCGACTGATCCAGATGAAGATCGGGATAATCAATTGACTCTTTATGAGCCATGTGGGATGTCCCCAGTCGACTGATCTAGATGATGATTAGGATAATCAATTGACTCTTTATGAGCCATGGGGGATGTCCACAGTCGACTGATCCAGACGAAGATCAGGATAATACCCATACAATGGGTCAAAGGACCAGGGGAATCAACAATGTCGTCTGACCAGATGAAGGTCAGGTCTTCAACTTGACTCTACATGAGCCAATGAGGATGTCCCCAGTCGACTGAACCAGATGAAGGTCAGGATAATCCCCATACTACGGGTCAAATGACCAGGGGAATCTACAATGTCGTATGACCAGATGAAGCTCAGGTCTTCAACTTGACTCTACATGAGCCAATAGGGATGTCCCCAGTCGACTGAACCAGATGAAGGTCGGGATAATCCCCATACTACGGGTCAAATGACCAGGGGAATCTACAATGTCGACTGACCATATGAAGGTCAGGTCTTCAACTTGACTCTACATGAGCCAATAAGGATGTCCTCAGTCGACTGAACCAGATGAAGGTCAGGATAATCCCCATATTACGGGTCAAAGGACCAGGGGAATCTACAATGTCGTCTGACCAGATGAAGGCCAGGTCTTCAACTTGACTCTACATGAGCCAATAGGGGATGTCCCCAGTCGATTGAACCAGATGAAGGTCAGGATAATCCCCATACTACGGGTCAAATGACCAGAGGAATCTACAATGTCGTCTGACCAGATGAAGGTCAGGTCTTCAACTTGACTCTACATGAGCCAATGAGGATGTCCCCAGTCGACTGAACCAGATGAAGGTCAGGATAATCCCCATACTACGGGTCAAAGGACCAGGGGAATCTACAATGTCGTCTGACCAGATGAAGGCCATGTCTTCAACTTGACTCTACATGAGCCAATGGGGGATGTCCCCTATGGAGGATGTTTCATTGTCTTATGTATCAAGACGACCATACATATTGATAAAGGTACAAGGGAGTCTACATATACTAGATCTGATGAAAGTCTAAGAAGATTTCATTCTTCAACACTTGAAAAAGTACATCAGAGTTTACATGACCCGATGAAGGTCCAAGAAAGTCTACACACTCCACTATACCTAATGTGGGTATATGGGAGTTTACTCCTCCCGACCTGATGAAGGTCAAAGTAAAGTTTACACATTCCACTATACCTGATGAAGGTACATGGGCTTGATGAATATCTATCAAGGTTATTACTCATTCTGTTGATGAGGATTTATGAGACTACGGTCGAATGGACTTGTCGAATGGACTTTATGAAAATCCAAAGAATTCAATACTCACTCTTCTACACCTGATGAAGGTCCATGAGACTATGGTAGAATGAACTTGTCGAATGAACTTTATGAAAATCCAAAGAATTCATTACTCACTCTTCTACACCTGATGAAGGTCCATGAGACTATGGTAGAATGAACTTGAAGAATATCTGTCAAGGTCATCACTCTTCACACTTCTACAATACTATTGTCGAATGAAGTTTGTCGAATGGACCTGATGAATGTCCAATAGACTATAATAGATAAACTTGATGAAAGCCATCAATGTCATCTCCATTCTACGAGACTACGGTCGAATGGACTTTATGAATGGACTTGATGGAAATCCAAGGAGGTCATTACTCACTATACTAGACCTGAAGAAGGCCCATGATACTACAATGGAATGAACTTGATGAAAACCATCAATGTCATCTCCATTCTACGAGACTACGGTCGAATGGACTTTATGAATGGACTTGATGGAAATCCAATGAGGTCATTACTCACTATACTAGACCTGAAGAAGGCCCATGACACTACAATAGAATGAACTTGATGAAAGCCATCAATGTCATCTCCATTCTACGAGACTACGGTCGAATGGACTTGATGGAAATCCAAGGAGGTCATTACTCACTATACTAGACCTGAAAAAGGCCCATGAGACTACAATAGATAAACTTGATGAAAGCCATCAATGTCACCTCCATTCTACGAGACTACTGTCGAATGGAGTTGGTCGAATGGACTTGATGAATGTCCATGAAGCTATGGTCGAATGAACCTGATGAAGGTCCATGTGAATCTTCATTCTACCTAACCTGATGAAGGTCAGGAGACTACGGTCGAATGAACCTGATGAAGGTTCATTAGGCTATGGTCGAATGAACTTTGATGAAAGACATTACTCCACACTCTTCTATGAGACTACTGTCGACTGGACTTGTCGAATGGACTTGATGAAAGTCCAAGGAGCTACGGTCGAATGAACCTGATGAAGGTCTATGTGAATCTTCATTCTACCTGACCTGATGAAGGTCAGGAGACTACAGTTGAATGAACCTGATGAAGGTTCATTAGGCTATGGTCGAATGAACTTTGATGAAAGACATTACTCCACACTCTTCTATGAGACTACTGTCGACTGGACTTGTCGAATGGACTTGATGGAAGTCCAAGGAGCTACGGTCGAATGAACCTGATGAAGGTCTATGTGAATCTTCATTCTACCTGACCTGATGGGACTACAGTTGAATGAACCCGTAGTATGGACTTGATAAATGTCTATCAATGTCACATTTACTATACTAGACCTGAAGAAGGTCTAGGATGCTACAATGGAATGAACTTGATGAAAGTCATCACTCTTCACTCTACTATGAGACTACTGTCGACTGGACTTGTCGAATGGACTTGGTGGAAGTCCAAGGAGCTATGGTCGAATGAAATTGATGAAGGTCTAGGTGAATCTTCATTCTACCTGACCTGATGAAGGTCAGGAGACTACGGTCGAATGAACCTGATGAAGGTTCATTAGGCTATGGTCGAATGAAACTAATGCATGTCTATGAGAATCACCATTCTACTAGACGTGATGAAGGTCTATGAAGGTTTTTCATACTACCTAACTTGATAAAGGTTGGTCGATTGGACCAAACGAGGTCCAAGGTTTTTCATACTACCTAACTTGATAAAGGTTGGTCGATTGGACCAAAAGAGGTCCAAGAAAATTTTCATTCTGACCTGGTGATGGTCAAGAGACTAGGGTCGAATGAACCTGATGAAGGTTCATGGGGCTTTTCCAATACTTTCTAGAGTTTATGGAAATCCATCAATGTAGTCTAGAGTGGATGATAATCTCCATACGTAGTATGGAGATGATTATCCTCATATGTAGTATGGAAGAGATGGATCATGGATACCTATCAAAGTCATTACTAATTATACAAGGCTTGAATAAGGTCAATGATACTACAATAGAATGAGCTTTGATGAAAGTCACATAGAATTTACATACTACCTAACCTGATATAGGTTGGTCGATTGGACCTAAAGGAGATCCAAGAAAGTTCTTCAATCTACTAGGCATGATAAAAGATTCCATATATAGTATGAATTATGCAATTTAAATCAACATAGTATGGAGATGATGACTAACCTTTGTCTTAGTCTGAAGGAGTTGATAATCATTCCAAGTAGACTATGAGAGATAAGAGTTTTCCATGTAGCCTGAAGTTGATAGCCATTCATCTTGTAGTATGGATAATAGTATGAACCAGATGTTTTATCATCCCATAAATGTTAAGTGGAACAATTGATCATAAAACTTTATATGTGTCATGTTTAATGACACTACCCTTTGATGTCAACCTACATCCGGTCGAATGGACTCCTTTCAAGTCATCTGAGGAAGAGATGGCAATCCTTTAAATGTCGTCTGAAGCAGATGACAGTGAGACTCCTTACATGTCGTATGGAGAAAATTGAAATCCATCACTGTCGTATGTAGTAAGAGGTTGATGATGATCCTTCTACCTAGTCTAGATGAGACAATCGTTTTCCATGTCGTACGGAAAAGATGGTCACCTGTTGGTGGTTTTTCACTGGCCATACTGTTGATTGCTTCTAAGAGATTGGCTTGATAAGATAGTTGGGATGACTTGTAGTCTCGCGCCTAGTTGAAGAAAGAATAATGTTCTAGATACTATTGGAGAATAGTACTGGAATTTTACATGCCTCAATTTTCATCTTCCATTGATCATAATTTTTTTTTTGTAGAGTGGCTAGTTGTGAAACCATAGGGTCTGGTGTCTGTTTGTAAGGATTGTAGACTGAGTGGTCTTGCTTGCTATGAATCGCTAAGGCCCCACGGTGGGCGCCAAATTGTGGACGCTGGTTTTCGGCCGAGGTCCACAATCAGAATTTGTAGGTTGGGGGCATTAGCGATCCTGCAAGACAAAGGTAGAGTGAGTGGGAGCAGACTACCCACCGGTGTGGTGGGTACCGGGGGCACTCCGACGCCCAAGTCAGTAATATGAAATGAGCATTAAATATGTAAAATGTGAAAGCAAGGTTTGAAGTTACCTTGACCTCTCTGGGTGGCCGTGAGGGCGGTGATATGTGTCTGTGGGAGTGGGGGGCTCAGAGAGCTAATATCACAGGGCAGAAGTTTGTAAGAGAGAAGTGAAGAGAGTTGAGAAACCCCCCACACTCCATGAAATATGCTTCATTTTATAGGTGGAGAAAGATGAATTCTCTGGTCTGCACATGGGAAATGGGTCCCCATAACATGCTTATTGTCTCTGCTTTCGGCGGGGAGAATATTTTTCATGTGGAGAGATATATTATTTGTTGGGGAAAATAGAGAAACGGTTAAAGGGTTTGTCCTTTTGTTTTTGTAAAGGCTTTAGAGTTTGATGGGCTGGGTTATCTTTTTTGGGCCTCACCTGGTGTTGGGTTCAAAGTGAAAGGACGGTTTTACTCTTGGACCAAATTTGGCCCATACACTTTCTAAATTAATATGATGATAAAAATTATATAATAAAATATAAAATATAGAGCTAAATACTTAACAATAAACCCGAATAAGTGATGTTCAAAGTACATTTTCATGCATTTATCACTTAACGAAATTAAACTCGGCAATCTGCTCCTACATATATTGGAGAAAAACTCTACCTCTAATGCACATTAGATGAGATAAATGATGATAATTGAACCTCCATTACTAATGCAGAGACTCGATTTCATGTCATTCAATATGTCAAGGGACATGAGTTACCAATAGACAACACTATGAGAGCATGGGCAAGTTGTGAACTTACTTGCATAACCATGTGGAAAATGAGTGAAATTATATTAAATTATCAACATCTCCATACATAGATGTTTCAACTCTTTCTAATATTTAAATTATAATATATTTTCATTGATAATATGTCAAGTTTTCTTGAAATTCCATAATTACTCTCGATTGATTTGAGGGGTTTTACAAGATGTAAGGGATTTAAATTAAAATTTAAGCGGAAAAAAAAGAAAGAAATTAATGGCATAGTGCATTTTAGTTTAAATAAATTTCGTAAGAAAAAATTTAGCAGTACTATTAATATTTAAAATGTACTACACGCATAAATGGTTTAAAGATTCGGTAATGGAGACAAATGTTATATTGTACTACTACTTCTTTTTATTTATTTATAAGTTATGAACATGTTGGAAAATTGCTTATAAGTAAGCATTTTGAGGCTCAATTTTAAGCATGGTCCACTTCGTGTTAGTGGTTGTTATTAAATGATTCGGATACTCCTCCGTGAGTACTTCGAAATGGTATATTCATATGCTTAAAATGGTGCTTGGGTGAATGAGAAATTGTTGCTCAAAGTTCACCCATTGGTGTTGGAAAATAAAGAAAAGTAAGCTTGTCCCATATGGGAAAGCTATGGAGGGAATATTATGCTTATATATGATTGCTCATATGTAGATGGGTAAAAGTTGTAAGGATAGAGGCTCTCTCTACGTGCGCGGGGGGGGGGGGGGTGCAAATCAAATCCGAATCAAGCTTGGCTCGTGTGCACCCGCGTGTCCTGCGTACACGAATGTCGGACCAAAATGTGCGAGCCCAGCCTCCTCTTATTTTTTCCAAGCTTTTGATGTTCCATAACAGTTAATTCAATTTTATTAATTAACTAAGTGGTTACAAATCAAATGGAAGCTCTCCCACTAACTCAATTTAATTGGCATGTTAATTTCTTTTAATAGACATGTGTATTTTCGTTTTAGACTGACTTGAATACAGAAACAAGTTTTAAGTTTTTTTTTTTTAGAAGAGTTCAAGCACTTCGATTGTTCGTTGCAGTCGAATTTGGTGGTGCCCAATTTCCTCTTTTTCCGTTGCATCCTGGGAAACAGACGTCTCGCGTTCTACTACACCAATCGGTAGGGGACGAATTTGTTTTAAGAAGATTGTTGCCGCATCAACAAGCCTCGGAATTCTGCCTTCATAGCTGGGACTGATTTACTATTTTCGTTTTTTTCTGTCTGCTTGTTGTCATTTGTTTCACTGTTGAAAATTGTTTCATTCCAGTTCGGTTTATTTGTATCATTCCAGTTCGGTTTACTGATTGTTCAAAGTCCGTTGTAAGAACACAGTAACCAAATTAATTTGTAATAGTCTTAAAACAAATTCGACTATGTGGATATGGAAAACAGTCCAAACACAGTAGATCCGAATATGGCAGCCTCCTCGGCTGGCCAAAATATTGTGGCAGCCCCCGTGGCTGGCCAAAGTGCAGTGGCAGCCTCCTCGGCTGGCCAACTTGCTTCAGCCTCTGGGCTTAATATGGCAGCCGCTGTGGCTAGCCAAGGTGTTACTGCCTCTGTGGCTAGACAACCTGTTGGACATGTGAGCCATGTCAATCCTGCTGCAGAAAAACCTGAAAAATTCAGTGGACAGAATTTTAAACGGTGGCAACAGAAAATATTTTTCTACTTGACCACATTGAACCTTGCGAGGTTTCTAAAGGAATATGCTCCTGAACCCGTGGAGGGTGAGATTGATATCCAAGTTATCAGTGCAATCGATGCTTGGAAACATTCTGAATTCCTATGTAGGAATTATGTGCTAAATGGGCTGAGTGATTCCTTGTACAGTGTGTATCCCGGGATGAAAACAGCAAAAGGGCTTTGGGAATCTTTAGACCGAAAATATAAAACTGAGGATGCCGGTACTAAGAAATTTGTCGTAGGTCGTTTCCTAGATTTTAAGATGATTGATTCCAAAACTGTGTTAAGTCAAGTACAAGAATTGCAAATTATTCTAGCAGAAATTCATGCTGAGGGGATGGTTTTAAGTGAAACATTCCAAGTAGCCTCGATAATTGAAAAACTACCACCTGGATGGAAATATTTCAAGAATTATTTAAAGCATAAGCGAAAAGAAATGAGCATTGAAGACTTGGTTCTTAAGCTTAGAATTGAGGAAGATTACAGAGTATCTGACAAGAGAGGAATAACTGATGAAGCCAAAGCAAATGTTGTTGAACATGGCCATAAGAACAAGAACCCTAAAAACAAAGGGTCAAAGATGGGCCCTAAAGGAGGAGTTTCCAAGAAATCCAAATTTCAAGGAAGATGCTTCAACTGTGACAAAATGGGTCACAAGTCTTCTGAGTGCAGACTGCCGAAGAAGAAAAAAAATCAAGAGGCTAATGTGATGGAAAATATGACTCAAGATGTTTCAGACATTAACCTTTCAGCTGTGGTTTCTGAGGTGAATCTGGTGGGTTCTAACCCAAAAGAGTGGTGGATTGATACTGGTGCCACTCGACATGTGTGCTCGGACAAGAGCATGTTTTCTTCATTTGAGCCTACTGGTAATGGGGAAAAATTATACATGGGAAATTCAGCAACATCTGAGATTGAAGGTCAAGGCAAGGTGATTCTTAAGATGACCTCTGGGAAAGAGTTGACTTTGAACAACGTTCTGTATGTACCAGAAATACGGAAGAATCTTGTGTCTGGATCACTTCTGAACAAGCATGGATTCCAGATGGTGTTCGAGTCTGATAAAGTAGTTTTAACTAAAAATGGGATGTATGTGGGAAAATGGTATGTAACTGATGGGCTCTTTAAGCTCAATGTAATGGTTGTTAAACCTAAGAATATCAATAAAGCTAGTTCTTCTGCTTATATTGTTGAGTACTCTAATCTATGGCATGGTAGATTAGGACATGTTAATTTTAATTCATTACGGAAATTAATTAACATGAACCACATTCCAAATTTTAAAATTGATAACAAACATAAGTGTGATACTTGTGTTGAGGCAAAACTAACTAGATCATCTTTTCATAGTATTGAAAGAAACTTTGAACCACTTGATCTTATTCATACCGATGTATGTGATTTTAATTCAATACAATCGAGAGGCGGTAATAAATATTTTATTACCTTTATTGATGATTGCACTAGATTTTACTATGTGTATTTGATGAAAAGCAAGGACGAAGCTATAGAGAAATTTGTTCTCTATAAGAATGAAGTTGAGAATCAACTGAATAAAAGAATTAAAGAGTTGAGAAGTGATCGTGGTGGTGAGTATGTTTTCCCTTTTGAATCACTTTGTGAACAAAATGGAATCATACATCAAACCACAGCTCCTTATTCACCTCAATCCAATGGGATTGCAGAACGGAAGAATCGTACCTTGAAAGAGATTATGAACGCTATGTTAATCAGCTCTGGCTTACCTCAGAATATGTGGGGAGAAGCTGTTTTATCAGCTAATTACCTTTTAAATAAGGTACCACGGAAAGATGCAGGGAAAACTCCTTATGAGATGTGGAAAGGAAGAGTACCTTCCTACAAATTTCTACGAGTGTGGGGGTGTCTTGCCAAGGTAGTTATTCCTCCACCTAAAAAGGTGAAGATAGGACCAAAAACTGTTGATTGTATTTTCATAGGATATGCACATAACAGTAATGCTTATCGATTTCTTGTGCATGAGTCTAATATACCAGATATTCACAAGAATACGATAATGGAGTCGAGGAATGCATCCTTTTTCGAATACGTTTTTCCTTATAAAACTAATTCGAATTCAAATGTACACAAACGGGTACATGAGACTATCATTGAAGATAGTCAGGACCGGGAACAAATAAATGTTCCGGAGGATCAACAAGTTGTTGAACTTGAACCAAGACGTAGCAAAAGAGCTAGAACGGAAAAATCATTTGGTCCAGATTTTTTGACATTTTTGCTAGAAAATGATCCTCAAGGCTATAACGAAGCTGTAAGGTCAGCTGATGGTGCTTTGTGGAAAGATGCCATCAATAGTGAAATTGAATCCATCTTACAAAATCACACCTGGGAGTTAGTGGATCTTCCTCCAGGATGTAAACCTTTAGGATCCAAGTGGATTTTCAAGAAGAAAATGAGGCAGATGGATCAATTGACAAGTACAAAGCAAGACTTGTAATTAAAGGTTACAGACAACGTGAAGGTCTTGATTACTTTGATACTTATTCTCCTGTAACGAGAATAAATTCCATAAGGATGATAATAGCGATTGCAGCTTTGCGCAATCTTGAGGTACATAAGATGGATGTGAAAACAGCCTTTCTAAATGGAGATTTAGATGAAGAAATTTACATGGAACAACCTGAAGGCTTTATAGCTCCAGGACAAGAAAAGAAAGTCTGTAAGTTGGTTAAATCCTTGTATGGATTAAAACAAGCTCCGAAACAGTGGCATAAAAAGTTTGATGACACCATGTTAGCAAATGGTTTCAAAATCAATGAGTGTGATAAATGCATTTATGTCAGAGAGACAGAAGTTGGCTATGTTAATTTATGTCTCTACGTTGATGACATATTGATTGTCGGGAGTAATGTTAAAATGATGAAATCTACCAAGAATATGCTGAAATCCAAGTTTGACATGAAAGACATGGGTCTAGCAGATGTCATTCTGGGAATAAAGGTCTCGAGAAGTCCTGATGGACTTATTCTTGATCAGTCGCACTATATGGACAAGATTCTTGGTAAATTCAACAATGATGATTCTGCTGTGGCTAGAACTCCTTTAGATGTGAGTCTACACCTATCGAAGAATATGGGAGATGGTATATCTCAAGTAGAATACTCTAGAGTGATCGGGAGTTTGATGTATCTATCGAGTTGTACAAGACCTGATATAGCCTGTACAGTAAACAAGCTCAGCAGATATACGAGTAATCCAGGGGTTGATCACTGGAAAGCAATATTGAGAGTACTTAGGTGTTTGGGCCAAATTTGGTCCAGGGGTAGTTTCGTCATTTTACTTCAGACCCAATACTGGACGCACCCCTGAAGCCTCCTAATCAAACCCCAAAGACATAATGTCGGCCCAGGCCCGATGAACACCAACACCTGTAACCGAAGGACCATCCAGAGGCCGGCCCACGTAACACCCAAGTTCATAAACACCATTCATAAATTCAATAGTTGCCAGCCAACAACGGGCAAATACAAATAAAACCCCTCTCATGAAGTCGACCGTTATCACGACCCAACGGACAAGCAATCAAATGGAAATAAAGGCACACGTTACTTAAGCATGTATATATAGGAAATGAGTTTCCAAGAGGAAGACGGTCAACGTCTGGCTCTCCTACCCATAGCTTTGGGACATCCTCAAGCTCGCCACTCCTGCCACTTACCGCCCTCACGGCATTCAACGGAGTTCAAGGTAGCGTCTAACCTTGACCTTCCATCTACAACTACATATGTTCATTTACTGACTTGGGCGTCGGAGTGCCCCCGGCACCCACCACACCG
Source organism: Zanthoxylum bungeanum (assembly GCA_019454045.1). Classification (NCBI taxonomy): domain Eukaryota; kingdom Viridiplantae; phylum Streptophyta; class Magnoliopsida; order Sapindales; family Rutaceae; genus Zanthoxylum; species Zanthoxylum bungeanum. Next base: position 185,838 of record SKCR01004394.1, read on the forward strand.
GTGGGCAGTACTCCCGCTCACTCTACATCTTTGTTTTGCAGGATCGCTAGTGCCTCATCCTCACGAAATCTCGATTGTAGACCTCGGGCGAAAACCAGCGTCTACAATTTGGCGCCCACCGTGGGGCCCTAGTGATTCATATCATGCAAAGATCTCTCCATCTATGATCCTTTCAAACACCCATACTTATATGGCGTCATGCGACGAGCAAACTCCAGATCTTATGATCACCAAATTAGCCATCCTCGGAAGATAATCACAAACATTGGAATCCATTTGTTCAACCTCCCAAAGGCCCGAGGCTACGGGTCACCCCAACAATCCTATCATCTGATCTGATCTCTTATGAGCATTCAACAAGTGAAAATCCACCATTAGACGACCATCCACTAAAGAAGAAACCATATCTCTCCAGTAGACCGATCACAATAAATCACTTCCTCCATGCGAAAAGAAATGCGAGAATCCAAAAGAGCAATTCTCTATAATCTACATGGATTCAGACCACCAAAAAGGAAAACCAAGCCGTGATAGCATTAGACTACGTAGAAGGATCATTATCAACCTCTCAGTATATATGAAGATTTTCGTATTCTTTAGACGACTGGATGAATCTCAATCTCCTCCACATGATAAGAAAGTTGCATCACCTTCAAGCGACATAAGAGGATTGTCATCTCCTCCAGGAACGAGGTGCGTCTCTTCAATGAAACTATTTCTCCTACCATTCAAATCACAGAATGAAGCGAAGTACTTGGCATGGGAAGGATGTCTCAGTCGACATTACCCGAATAAAGATTTGGCAAGGACATCCCGGTCAACATTACCAGGTACGCCTTGCATTTCTAAGAATCTCCCAATCGACATTACAATATGTAGCTTGATAATTATTATGGATGTCCCAGTCGACATCAATGTGTGGCTTGAGACTTGTAATAGATGTCCTAATTGACATTATAATTTTTTGGGACTTGTTATGGGTGTCCTAGTCGACACTACAACTAGGTAATTATTATGGAATGCTCAGTCGACATTTACAGTATCTGGCATAGAGCTTGTTAGGGATGCCCCGTTCGATAATAGTGAGTTGTTGAGGATGTCCCAATTGACATTACTATGCGTAGCTTGTCACTTGCTAAAAATTCCACTCGACACAACACGTAATGAGCTTTGACACTTGTTTAAGATCCTATCCAACATGAGATGGAATAAGACTTAGCTTGACTGAGATGTACCATTAGATAAAACATAGCCCAATTAACTATATGACAAAATGGATCACCAGCAGCTCCAAACAACTTGAAGACATAGCCATATTCCTCAGACGATATTTGATAGAATGTCATCTCTTCCATACGACATAGTAGGACTGTCATCTCCTCCAGACTACACTGAAGGATTGTCGTCCCCTCCATAAGACATGAAAGGTCCATACTTTCATATATGTCTTGTGGTATGAAGGAGTGAAGATTTTCTTGGACCCTCATCAGGTCCAATTCGACTGTATACTCCCATAGACCTTCATATGGTATGGTGGGGTGAGAGATTTTTTGGACCTTCATTAGGTCCAGTCGACTGTCGACTCTCATGCTACATACATATGGTGTGTCCTTGTCCATGTGGGTGAATAGTTGGTATTAATTGGCTTATATCCATATCCTCATCCACGTTGATTGGCATGCAATTCCTACGATAGTAATAGATGTTCTTTTCAGAAGCTACGACACTTGGAACCATGCTACCCTGGCTTTGTGATTTCCCTGGACCGAAATGTCATTCAATCTCAGCATGTTGTGCGTTGGTTGTATTATTTGGCATGTTGTGTGTCGAAGTGTAGCCAACTGGAAGTGTACTCATCAGCAGGCCATACACCTTTTTGCTTGACATATTGTGCGTTGGAATATAGGCAATTGGAGTCCTGTTAGTGTACTCCTAAAAACAAACGTGGGCCCTACTGCGTACGAATCATATATATCACAAATATTTTTTCACTCGACGTGCGATGCTTTGTTGAAAAACTCTTGCCTACTGTTGACTCTGTTGTACTACGTGGGCCCTACTGCATGTATTACAAACATTTAGCAGTCGACATATGATGCTTTGTTGGATTATCATTGCCTATTGATGTCTATTCTACTACATGGGTCCTACACTTTCTTTGATTTATGTGCGAAATTCGTCCCACTCGACAAAGCTCTATGCGTAAGATTGACAACTAAAGTCGTCTGGCAAATCAAGAATGAGCATGAGGTGACAACTTTACGTGAAAGGCAAGTTCATTAGCATAAAAAAATAAAAAAAAATAATTAAGAAAATTGAGTACCAAATCAATTAATACACCAGTGGCCCATTAATACAACTGTCTTTTAGAAGCATGCCATGTGGCAGTTTTATCATTCAAAACCTGTGAGGACTTGGTCATGTTGAAAAAGAGGAAACGCTTCAGTGTGAAATTGACTGTTATATATATATATATATATATATATATATATATATATATATATATATATATATATTCAGTGTGAAATTGAATGTTATGTCGAATATATATATATATATATATATATATATTTATTTATTTATTATTAATAAAATTTCAAAATACGGCTGTTACGACTACAGTAAATCGAAACGCATTTAGTTTTATTATTGGATTTCATTTTGGGCTCTTAGGCCATTTTGATGCTGACATTCTGTTGACAACTTGTATAAGACAATCAATGAAATTCTTGGAGGCAAGGTGAAGAAGGCGGCTGTCTTTGATTGAATTATAGACTCGGATTTTTATTTAAAAAAAAAAAAAAAAAGTCAGAGGATGCTAGTAGTCTCGTGGCTCATACTCTCTCTTGTTTGTTATGGTTCTTTGAGGCTTGTTTGGGTCTTTGTATGTCTCGGCTGGGTCTTGGGTTGCTGCCCCTATCATTTTTTCCTTATGATTTGCCCCTGGTCTAGTGGGATATTCTTGCTCTGTTAGTGAGTCGTCTGGAGTTATTTTCTTGATTTTTTTTGCTCTGAGGATGAGGATTTGGCTACAGTCAGGCATATGCTCAGGGCTAGTCATGACAATTTGGCTTGCCTCATTCAGCCTCATAATGCTTCTCTTGCAAACAACCGATGTGGGATAATTGTTTTAGTTGGAATTGGCTTTTGGCAATTAAAGGGCTCCCTCTTGTATGGTCGATTGTCTTTGGACTAGGCTTTACAGTTTAGTTTAATAGCTTTATTTTGTGATGGGCCGGGTTAGCAGATTGGCTTGCGAATAGCTTCAGCGTATGGCGATCTATCTATACGTGGGCTGTATTGTATGTGTGGATGTTTTCTCGGGCCCAAGTTTTACACATGAAGAAGATTGATGATGAGCTCCTCATGCATGTGGCCTGTCGTGGGGATGTTCATATGGGCTATTAGGTACAGATTTTGGGCTTGTCATGCAAGTCGTTGGGCTGACCATTTTTGCAAGGGCTGGGACCTCAAAATCACTCTATCGGCTGAAGCTTGCAATCACCGATGTGGGACTATTATTTACATGGTTTGGGAATAAGCTTGAATTTATCTCGTGGATGGGCTCAGCCGATGGGTTTGTTCATTAGGACTCATTTCATTGGCTCATGAGGGCCTGGCTTACGTTAGTCGTAAGTCTTATGGGATGTCATGTAGGGGCAAGGATGCGCTCAAGGGGTGCAAGGCTGAGGCTTCTGGAAGGTTGCAATTTGACAACTTGGGCTGGTTTTTGGAAAACTTTTAGTTTGGGCTAAAATCATTTTGTCATATCAAGCATGGACAGGAACTCAAAATACTCGTTGTCGCTTCACGTGGCTGTTGAAGAAAAATCCACTCGACAAAAAGATCCTCACAAGCCAAATGAAGATAAAGTGAAGCTTACCACCACATGCTGAAAAAGGTACATTAAATATAAAGCTCACTACCCATTGTGCAAATGAAGACCCACGCTATATGCAAAGGAGGAATGGTCCACACGATAAAGCTCCATACACAGACAAAGTCACATGGGATCCAACTTGATATAAGATGACCGGGGACATCCCCCATAGACTCATGTCGAGTCAAGTTGTAGACATGTATTACACATGTCGTATGATTTATATCTTCCTAGCCTCATCAAGTCCAGACGACCGGGGACATCCCCCATAGACTCATGTCGAGTCAAGTTGTAGACATGTATTACACATGTCGTATGATTTATATCTTTCTGGCCTCATCAAGTCCAGACGACCGGGGACATCCCCCATGGACTCATGTCGAGTCAAGTTGTAGACATGGTTTACACATGTCGTATGATTTATATCTTCCTGGCCTCATCAAGTCCAGACGACCGGGGACATCCCCCATGGACTCATGTCGAGTCAAGTTGTAGACATGGTTTACACATGTCGTATGAATTATATCCTGAATCTTCATCTAGATCAGTCGACCGGGGACATCCCCCATGGACTCACGTCGAGTCAAGTTGTAGACATGGAATGCACATATCATATGACATATATCCCGACCATCATCTGGTTTGGTCGACTGGGTACATCCCCAATGGCTCTGGTAGAGTCAAGTTCATTATCCCGACCATCATCTGGTTTGATCGACTAGGTACATCCCCAATGGCTCTGGTAGAGTCAAGTTCATTATCCCGACCATCATCTGGTTTGGTCGACTGGGTACATCCCCAATGGCTCTGGTAGAGTCAAGTACATTATTCCGACCATCATCTGGTTTGGTCGACTAGGTACATCCCCAATGGCTCTGGTAGAGTCAAGTTCATTATCCCGACCATCATCTGGTTTGGTCGACTGGGTACATCCCCAATGGCTCTGGTAGAGTCAAGTTCATTATCCCGACCATCATCTGGTTTGGTCGACTAGGTACATCCCCAATGGCTCTGGTAGAGTCAAGTTCATTATCCCGACCATCATCTGGTTTGGTCGACTGGGTACATCCCCAATGGCTCTGGTAGAGTCAAAGTTCATTATCCCGACCATCATCCGGTTTAGTAGACCGAGGACATCCCCCATTGACTCATATTGAGTCAAGTTGTAGACATTGAATACACATGTCGTATGACTTATATCTTCCTGAACTCATCAAGTCCAGTCGACCGGGGATATCCCTCATAGATTCATGTCTAATAAAGTTGTAGACATGGACTACACATGTCATATGACATATATCCCGATCTTCATCTGGTTCAGTCAACTGGGTACTTCCCCATGGCTCTCGTAGAGTCAAGTTCATAATCTTAACCTTAATCTAGCTCATTCGACTGGACACATCCACGATGGATCATGTAGAGTCAAGTACATAACTTGACATTCGTTTGGATCAACCAGTAGGCAGCATCAACGCTCGAGTACATCTACATAATATGGCCTCGTCCTAGGCGACACATGCGTCAAGTACTCTCCAAGCCAATGACTCTTGACTTAGAGAGTAGGGGACAAACTGTTTGGGCCAAATTTGGTCCAGGGGTAGTTTCGTCATTTTACTTCAGACCCAATACTGGACGCACCCCTGAAGCCTCCTAATCAAACCCCAAAGACATAATGTCGGCCCAGGCCCGATGAACACCAACACCTGTAACCGAAGGACCATCCAGAGGCCGGCCCACGTAACACCCAAGTTCATAAACACCATTCATAAATTCAATAGTTGCCAGCCAACAACGGGCAAATACAAATAAAACCCCTCTCATGAAGTCGACCGTTATCACGACCCAACGGACAAGCAATCAAATGGAAATAAAGGCACACGTTACTTAAGCATGTATATATAGGAAATGAGTTTCCAAGAGGAAGACGGTCAACGTCTGGCTCTCCTACCCATAGCTTTGGGACATCCTCAAGCTCGCCACTCCTGCCACTTACCGCCCTCACGGCATTCAACGGAGTTCAAGGTAGCGTCTAACCTTGACCTTCCATCTACAACTACATATGTTCATTTACTGACTTGGGCGTCGGAGTGCCCCCGGCACCCACCACACCGGTGGGCAGTACTCCCGCTCACTCTACATCTTTGTTTTGCAGGATCGCTAGTGCCTCATCCTCACGAAATCTCGATTGTAGACCTCGGGCGAAAACCAGCGTCTACATTAGGTACTTACGTTTTACTCGTAATTATGGGTTGCACTATCATAGATATCCAGCTGTAGTCGAAGGATACAGTGATGCTAATTGGATATCTGACATGAAAGACTCAAAGTCTACTAGTGGCTATGTGTTTACACTAGCAGGTGCAACTATATCATGGAAATCCTCCAAACAGACCGTGATAGCCAGATATACAATGGAATCAGAATTCATTGCATTAGACAAGTGTGCTGAAGAAGCAGAATAGCTTCGAAATTTTCTAGAGGATATTCCAAGTTGGCCAAAGCCAGTGCCAGCAATTTGCATTCATTGCGATAGTCAATCTGCAATTGGAAGGGCACATAACATTATGTATAATGGTAAGTCTAGACATATTCGTCGTAGACACAATACCGTTAAACAATTACTCTCTACTGGAGTTATTTCGATTGACTATGTAAAGTCAAAGGATAACATTGCGGATCCGCTAACCAAAGGGTTAAATAGAGAGTTGGTTGTGAAATCATCGAGGGGAATGAGACTAAACCCCATTAGATAAATGTTTATTACGAAGGAAAACCCAACCTTGTTGACTGGAGATCCCAAGATCTAGGTTCAATAGGACAACCTACTCGTAAAAGACATAATTGGTTCACTGTGGGGGGGTTACCCTCTAGTCCATTCCTATGGTGAAATGAAACAGTGATGCTTGTATGGATTGAGGTTAAGCAAAGGCTTTTAATGATTCTTATGCGTCGGGAATCCGAGCAGAGTATTACGAGATGCTCTTAAATAAGAAATCACCTATGTGAGAGAGAAGTGGGGCCGCTTCAAAGGGAATTGTACGGGGCTCAATTCTTAGAAACTCTTGCAGAACCAGGTTGATGTTCATGGCCAAAAATGAACATAATAATGAGAACTCAGATGTGTTAGGTTAAATATTCGTGTGATAAATTTTCTCCATTTACATGAACGGCAATACAGTTCAATGACATCGTGTCCATTGTCAGCCAGTAAATGAGATATATTTTCACAAGGGAAGGTTCAAAGGCTGAGGCCTACCTATCCTATGCAGGTGTTGAACCGTTGAACTCTTCTAGGTCAAAATAAAATGTTTTATAAAATAATTTTATTCGACGTTTTTCGCCAATTTCATTCATGTGGGGTATTGTTGGAAAATTGCTTATAAGTAAGCATTTTGAGGCTCAATTTTAAGCATGGTCCACTTCGTGTTAGTGGTTGTTATTAAATGATTCGGATACTCCTCCGTGAGTACTTCGAAATTGTATATTCATATGCTTAAAATGGTGCTTGGGTGAATGAGAAATTGTTGCTCAAAGTTCACCCATTGGTGTTGGAAAATAAAGAAAAGTAAGCTTGTCCCATATGGGAAAGCTATGGAGGGAATATTATGCTTATATATGATTGCTCATATGTAGATGGGTAAGAGTTGTAAGGATAGAGGCTCTCTCTACGTGCGCGGGGGGGGGGGGTGCAAATCAAATCCGAATCAAGCTTGGCTCGTGTGCACCCGCGTGTCCTGCGTACACGAATGCCGGACCAAAATGTGCGAGCCCGGCCTCCTCTTTATTTTTTTCCAAGCTTTTGATGTTCCATAACAGTTAATTCAATTTTATTAATTAACTAAGTGGTTACAAATCAAATGGAAGGTCTCCCACTAACTCAATTTAATTGGCATGTTAATTTCTTTTTAATAGACATGTGTATTTTCGTTTTAGACTGACTTGAATACAGAAACAAGTTTTAAGTTTTTTTTAGAAGAGTTCAAGCACTTCGATTGTTCGTTGCAGTCGAATTTGGTGGTGCCCAATTTCCTCTTTTTCCGTTGCATCCTGGGAAACATACGTCTCGCGTTCTACTGCACCAATCGGTAGGGGACGAATTTGTTTTAAGGAGATTGTTGCCGCATCAACAAGCCTCGGAATTCTGCCTTCATAGCTGGGACTGATTTACTATTTTCGTTTTTTTCTGTCTGCTTGTTGTCATTTGTTTCACTGTTGAAAATTGTTTCATTCCAGTTCGGTTTATTTGTATCATTCCAGTTCGGTTTACTGATTGTTCAAAGTCCGTTGTAAGAACACAGTAACCAAATTAATTTGTAATAGAACAATGATAAATAACACACTTAAAAAATACACTATAAACATTAAAAAAAAAATGAGTGTACATGTAGTATTGTTGTTAAGTTATACCTCTCATCAATTTACATCGATCCAATATTTCTCATAAAATTTTTGGATTGTTTTTTTTTTAAAAAAAAATATAATTAATAAAGAGCTAAAACAAAAGAAAATGAGAAGTTTTACTAATTAGATAATTATTATTTATTTCCCTCAGATCTGGCTTGATAATACAACAATCCTTTTAAATTTATCAAAGAGGATTTAATATTGGCATTAATTTTAGAGCAGTATTTAATAACATAAATTTCCTTTATCGAAGGTAAATCGATGTGAATCTGATTAATAATAGGTATTGCTAAGTAGTAGTCACGAGCCATCCTTGAAAGTGTTGGATAAAAAGGAGCATTGCGACGCCACCAAGCTAGTATGTCAAATTCTTCAACTGCAGGATAGAGATCAACTTCTGATTTTGTTGAAAATGATATTAAAAAATGATGGAGGTCATGGGGATGAATAGTTTTGTTCCTAAATATTTTAACATCTTAAAAAAGAAAACAAACTTTCTTTGTTCTCGAAAGTATGAGCAATTTGTTCGTATAGGAATGCAAGTGTGCCAACTAAAAATGCAACGTCTGGTGCACTACTGTAAGAGAAAAATCAAGAATGGTATTCAAAAGGCTCAAGAAAAATAATAAACAAATCAATATATGTTTTATTATTAGTAAATATTATTTATATTTATAAATAAATTTTGTTGCATGCATGTGTCGGAACAATTTGCACAAATAAGAAAGAATTTACCGTTCACTAGGAATATAAAATTGAAATTGGCTTGAGTCGCGGACTAGGTCACTCTCTTTAAGACGTTTTGCGGCTCTGTCCAAAATTTGTGCTAGCAGTATGTCGGTTTCGTCGTCCCCAGGATAAAACAAGTCCAGAAAAATATTATCTCAATCGATTTTGCACAAAACCGATTAGTATACTCACACTCAAAAATTATTTACTCGGGATCATCATCCATATTGAATTTTCTTTCAAATTAGCATAATTGGATACTACGGAAGGGAGACAATTCAGATCATTTTGATACACAAAATTCAAGAGTGGAGTTATGATTTTTTTTTTTAATTAAATTAAAATACAATAACACCAATTTTAATGATGAAATTTTGGAACTTAGACAACCATAATTAGAAGATTTTTTTAATTTCTCCAATAATTAACTTCTTCTAACTCCTTAAAATATTAAAATTCATTAAAAACTAACAGTATATTAAAAATTAATAGAGATTAATTTAATTGTATATTGTTTACATCAATAACGGTATAACCAAGATTCTTAAAATGATTTTGGAAGAAAATTTTAAATTTCAATAACATGAATACTTCCGCGCTAACCTCAAAACCTTACGGATTACAAAAATTTACTTTTTTTTGTCCCTCTAGATCGTTGATTCGGATTTATTCGATCGTATGAAGCTTAATCATCATTTTCACGCAAAAACTTGCAAAATTTATTAAATTTCCATCTTTAAAATGTGGAAAATGATACTTTCGAAATTTCATATTGGAAATAATATTTTAAAAAATATTGTACTTTTTTTTCTTTTGATTAATTTCAGGTGAAAATGGGGTAATTTCTCTATTTTTCTAATTAAGACACCTAATGTCATGGAAGGATCTACTTCTATTTTGACTCTTATCCATGATGCTACCATGATAGCGGCGTTTTTTTTTTTTTACTTCACCCTCTAATCTATTTATTTTTAAGGAAAATTATCATTTCACCAAAAGTTAAACTAAATTCCTAAAAATATTAGTTTTTTAGAAATTTTCATATGTACATCTCAAGTTATGCAAAAAATAACATTTTAAACACAAAAATAGTTATGAAAAATGATATTTTATACAGACAAACTAGAAATATGGGTGTATAATATCAATTTTTCATAACTTGAGCCCCCAAGGGGTGTGACTTGGTGGTGAAGGGTCCAGAAACTCACCTTGAGGTTCTGGGTTCGAATCCAGGGGGTGCAACTTCTTGTAAGAGCCTGGGGCAGCCGGGGGTTTTACCTGTGCCGCGGCCCAGAATGGGTGGTTTGGTGACGGGGTTTCCAACGATTTCAAAAAAAAAAAAAAAAAAATAGTTATTGTAATGGAAAAATTGTAAGGGCTATTACTTGAAAACATTTACCATTGCTTGAACTAGCCCCTTCTAGAATTAATTCATGGATCCTCCACCTTGTTGACTTACTTTTTTTTCTTCATGGCTTATAAATAAGTAGCATCCCCCCAGCCAATTCTCAGTTGGTTTAAGCTCTCTATAGCTTCTTATTTTTTGTCATTCTTTTCAATAAGCCATGAGTAATTTGCTAGTAACTAGCAACTTCCCAGTTACAATACACAAGCCATCAACTGGTAGTAATAAGAATCATAATAATTATGCTGTCAGTGGATCTTCTTCTAAATTGAATAATTACAAGAAGAACAATATTGCTGGTAGATTATTTTTGTGCAAAATGAAGGAACATGGTGGTGATTTATTTTCTGCAGCTTCTTCAGAAAAAGAAAAAGAAAAGATTCCTGAAAATTCTAAGGCTTTGAATATTATTCCAACCATTGATAGTAAAAATGGAATTGGGATTCTTGAGTTTCTTCGAGGAAAAGTTTACTTCATTACTGGCGGGACTGGATTCCTCGGAAAAGGTAAGATGTTCTCATAATCTAAGCTTTTAAAAATTATTTTAGTGATAGTGTATGGTTGAAAATTTAACTGTTGTTATATATATATATATATACTAGTTTTCGCCCGTGCCTACGGCACGGTGTTACAATATTTGGCCCGTGCCTACGGCACAATATTACAGTATTTGCTCGTGCCTACGGCACGATGTTACATAATTAAATGATTTTATTTTTTAATTAAATGATGTCCGTGCATACGGCACGGTGTTACAGTATTTGCCCGTGCCTACGGCTCGGTGTTACAGAATTAAATGATTTTATTTTTTAATTAAATGATTTTATTTTAACTTTCTATTTTTAAATTTGAAAATTTGAAAATTTTTGACTATTTCCATCGATCAATTCACTCTCTTTCATCAAATTACCAATGAAATGATATGGGCCGTCAATTAAGCCACATAAAGAGAGCCGTTGGATACACTCTCTTTCCTCTAACACCATTCTCCTTTATTATATAGATATATATAATAATTTGACAGCTGCTGCATGTATATTATTTAGAAGAAGCTCATATGGTAAAGAATAGAATGATAATGACATTGAGGTTTTTTTTTTTTTTTTTTTTTGGGGTTCAAATTAAAACTTAATGCAGCAATAATTGAGAAGATACTAAGAGCATCACCAGAGGTGGCCAAGATTTATGTCTTGATCAAGGCCAAAAATGAAGAAACTGCAATGAGAAGATTAAAAGCTGAGGTAGGTCTACACATACTTGTTAAAAGACGAAAAAAATTATATTGAAAACTGTAATTTTTATTTTTATTTTTTAGTGTATTAGAATATATTTTTTTTCCTTTTTATTCAGCGTCCGAACCAGAGGATTATATATATAATTATTCTTATACAGATATTTGTATCTTATTAACATCTGAACGGAGTTAAAAGTTCTCTCTATATATAGTTTTATTTTTTGGAAAATATTTTCTCCATTTAATTTCTTTCAATGTGTTGATTACATAAATTTACTTTTTTTTTTGTCCCTCTAGATCATTAATTCGGATTTATTCGATCGTCTGAAGCTTATACATGGAGATTCATATCAATATTTCATGCAAAGCAAACTGGTTCCGGTTGCCGGAAATGTTGGTGAATTAAATCTTGGTATTGATGAAATATTAATGGAAGCCATGGCACAGGAGATAGATGTGATCATTAACTCGGCAGCTAATACATCATTTGATGAGAGGTTTTCTTCATCATATATATTTTCTAGGAAATTATCTAATTTAATTTCGATTCGAAATTGAGCAAAAGTTTGAAATATTATCACAATTTAATTTTGAAACTTCGGATTGAAAATTAATAATTTAATTAAAAAATAATATATTTTTTTGAATTTTTGCATAACTTCGGATGGAAATGAGATAATTTCTCTATTTTCTTATCAAGACACCTGATGCCATGGAAGGATCTACTCCTCTTTCGGCTTTTATCCATGATGCTACTATGATAGCGGCCTTTTTTGGCACTTGGGACTCTAATCTATTTATTTTTAAGAAAAATTATTGTTTCATTCAAAGTTAAGTTAAAGTCCGAATATATATTAGTTTTTGAAAAATTTCATCTATCCACTTCGAGTTATGAAAAAAGTGATATTTTATACTAAAAAATTACTAATAACGGATATTTTAACCTAAAATAGTCATGAAAAATGATATTTTATATCGAAAAATTAGTAATTTGTGTGTCAAATATCAATTTTGCTATGTTTTATATTGACCCTTGAGTTTTTCCAACTGATCAGGCTTGATGTTTCTGTCAACATAAATACAAGAGGACCAACCCGAGTACTAAATTTCGCAAAGGGATGCCAGAAAATTTGTTCTTTCATACATATATCAACGGGTATGTAAATATAATTAATGATATAAATTGTATTGTAAAATATTAAGTGAGGAAAAATGATAATGGTCAAGAGAAAAGAATATTAAAAAAGATAATTTGATTCAAATTGTTTGTTAAAAGAATCGAATATGGATTTGAACTCATTAATTTATTTATTCATTAATATTCATTTATTACTTTTCTTTTGCTAGTTATTATTATTATCATTTAATTAAAAATTGAAAAATTGTTACCAATTGGTGGGTCATTTTTAGTAAATATATTCATTGTGTATTTCATACATACATATTTATAAATAATTAATATATGTTGAATCATATCATAATTAAATGAATATTCGTTTATGATTCATTTATTAAACGAATTGAATACGAATTCTGATATTATGAATCAATATCAGGATTTATTTGTTAAACAAATCGAATACAAATATATTCCATTTTCATTCAATTTGTTTAGAATTCAACATAAGTATTCTATTCGTCAAATAATTACTAACAATTTGGACAAAGTTAAGTTAGTTTATTTTGTTATATGTAGCAACTGTCATCAAACCTAAAAGCTCATTACTTCCACACTGGGATATTGATGTTGATGCTGAAATAGAGTTGGCTTCGGATTCAGAAAATGAAAGTGGTCGGAAGATGAAAGAAATGGGCTATGAAAGGTGACGGAACCTGTAAATTTTTTAGATCTTGAATTTTAAATTTCTTATTAACTAATGTGATTAAAGTGCTAGGCCATTTAGTTCAACAAATCTTGAAAAGTTTTTCTTAATTAGTACTTAAGCTTCTCTTTAATTTTGTAGTTAATTAGTACTTAAATCCTAGATAAACTTGTAGTTAATTACTTATTTCATCATTGGTATTAAAATAATAATAATAGAAAAAGTACATTCTCTATATTCGGTTTTTTAAAAAGTAATTGTTCAGTTTTTTTAAAAAAATATAATTATTTTTAATTATCAATTCTGTTCGATTTAATTTGACTTTTTCAATTTTTTAACAATAACAATAAAAATTAATAAAATTCATTCAAATTTTGTACACTATAACTCTTATGATCATGACAACTATAATAATATAAACATTTCATGAGATACATTGATCATTTAAATAATTTAAAATGTGGGAAAAAAATATTTCATGAATAAACATCAAATAAATTAATAATGTAACAAATATAAAATATAAAAAACAAAAAATATGATTAAATTTAAAATCAAATTATTCAGTTAATTCGGTTAAGTTCGATTTTTTTTAGTTTAAAAAATTGAATTAATTAAAAAAATTATCTATCGCCCCCCCCCCCCCCCCCCCCCAAAAAAAATTCAAAAAAGATATGCAGACTTCTATTCATTAATAAATTTTTTATTATGGATGGAAAAAAAATAATTTACTATATTTTATATGCATTCTCATATGTAATTCTTATATAAATAAAGAATATTAATCATTTAATTATTAAAACCAATAAAATCTGTTAAGAAATAGGAGATTATATGTATTTTTTGAAATATTAAGAAATTTTATATCTCATTCCTTAAATATTGGGGGACCCAGCTGCTGTGAGAGAGATGACATATACACTCGAAACATAATATACTATCTCGTATCTACTATCTATCTATCTATTTATCTATCTAATAAATAATATTTTGTCCCACAGGGCAAGAAGTTATGGATGGAAAAATGTTTATGAGTTCACAAAGGCAATGGGTGAAATTCTAATTGATAATAACAGAGAAGAAATTCCAATTGTTATTATTCGTCCAAGCGCTGTTGAAAGTTGTTACAAAGAACCTTACCCAGGGTGGATACAAGGAAACAAGTATTTCTCTCTTTATTCTATTATTATATCATTAATAATATGGACATATTTGAATTAAGGTGGGCAAAAAAACTCGAGCGAAGATAAATTCATTTTGAATTAGGATAGGAAAAATGTCCAGACATGTCTAGTTCAGGTTAGAGATTATGAAAAAAAACCAGTCGAGTTCATATAGCTTAATTTTAAATTAAAAATAATTATTTGAAAAAAAAAAATCATCTAACTACTTCTCACACCTCATTTTTTTTTTTTTTAATTTCTTATGTTTACTTGATTATTTTACTTTTAGAATCTTAAAAGTTATTTATATATAATTTTCAATAGCTGTGCTTGGCCTTACATATGGGAGGGTCAGACCTAGACTTGACACTCTTCTATTGAATAACCTTTAATTCATAATTACTGGTAAAATGGAATTAGTTTCCCTTTAAATCGGCTAATAGCTTTTGGATTATTTAGAATCAATAGTTAATATTTAATATGAGAGATTGAAAAGGTCTTGTCTATATTATATAATACACCACCAGAAGTAAGATGCTACCGACAGGAGACATGATTGACCCATATCCTTAAGCTTCTAAATTTACGAAAATCCGACATGATGTATCCTAAAATCGGACAACCTAGATCTCAGTCCAGCATCAAAACGAACCTGAAACAAACATCATATATCAAAATATAAAACATCTTGAATATTAAAGACCAAATGTAAAAATAAATATATTTTTAAGGAATTGCTGATCCATTCCCAATGTGTATAGCCCTATACATGGAGGTAAAATCAATCAATGCACATGAACTTGTCTTTGTAGTGAAAATATTTATCCTTTTCATCTATTCTTACTGATATGCAAAAACTTACCTTATTTTTTATTTCCAATAAATTGATTTTTTTTTATGCTTTACAAATTAATTACAGAGTGTATGATCCTCTCATTTTGGCATACGGAAAAGGGTACCTTCCTGTTGTTTCTGTGAATCCTGAATCAATTGCAGACATAGTAAGTATTATTTCTATTTCTTCCATCTTCTCTATTCCTTTACAAACATTAATTTTTTTAGAATGACTAATGCTAGGATTCCAACATATTAGTTATTAATTTTTTTGTAGTAACATTTGATGCAGATTCCATTTTTATTTATATATTTTATACTTTAATCACTAAAACTAAAAAAAAAATGATGCAGATTCCATTGGATATGGTTGTAAACTTGACTATTGCAGCTATGGCAAAGCATGGAGTGGCTAGAAAACCAGAGCTTAGAGTCTATCATGTTAATTCATCTGGAAAAAATCCTCTATTGACTAGAGATGTATTCAATTACTGCTATGAACACTTCAACTCTTCTCCATTTGTGCAAATGAATGGGAAAGTTGTAGATATTTCAAAAATCAAGTTTCTAAACTCAATGGAAGATGCTGAGTCATATATTTTGGAAGCAATTATTAAGCAAAATGGATCAAATACAAATTATTATGGTAAAGTCTTGGATCATATGGAGTCTCAGAGACTTGAAAGGAGAGCTAAGAAATTATTGGAACATTTTGCACGTTTGACTTTTGTATTTGGACCATACCTAGTTAATGCGGGGTTAAGGTAAGATTATTATTATTATTTTCTTCTAATTTTTCATATATATATATATATACTAGTTTTTGCCCGTGCCTACGGCACGGTGTTACAATATTTGGTCCGTGCCTACGGCACGATGTTACAGTATTTACTCGTGCCTACGGCACGGTGTTACAGAATTAAATGATTTTTTTTAATTAAATGATGTCCGTGCCTACGGCACGGTGTTACAATATTTGGCTCGTGCCTACGGCACGATGTTACAATATTTGCTCGTGCCTACGGCACGGTGTTACAAAATTAAATGATTCTATTTTTTAATTAAATGATGTTCATGCCTACGGCACGGTGTTACAGTATTTGGTCGTGCCTACGGCACGGTGTTACAGAATTAAATGATTTTATTTTTTAATTAAATGATTTTATTTTAACTTTCTATTTTTTAATTTGAAAATTTTTGACTATTTCCATCAATCAATTCACTCTCTTTCCTCCAATTACCAATGAAATGATATGGGCCGTCAATTAAGCCACATAAAGAGAGCCGTTGGATACACTCTCTTTCCTCAAACACCATTCTCCTTTATTATATAGATATTACACCGTAAGCCTTTTATTTTCATATTTCCTTAAAAATTTACTAACTAATTAAAAATATATATATATTATGTGCGCATGCTGGCTATAGATTTACGTTCAATGAAACTGATGAATTATTGGGAGACATGTCTGAAGAAGAGAAGCTGGATTTCGCATTCGACATAGAAAGTTTGGATTGGAAAGATTTCTTTGTGAATATTCATATTCCTGGTTTGAAGAAGCATATATTGAAAGCCAGAGGATAGATGCCCAATTAATTAATTAATTATTATTATTCCTATGCTAATATGTAATTTTGCTATATTTCTTCTTCGTTTTTAAAGATGATATAATAAGAATTTCTATGAATAGCTTATATGTCTTTCTCTCTCATATGTGTGTATAATGAGATATCGCTTGGGTTATTAAGTTAAGCGATACACTAAAAAATAGAGAAACGCGCATTTTAATATGTTAAAAGATAAATAATATAATATTGAAATCCGTGTATTTATTATTTTTAGTATATGTATATGTTTATATGTATGTATGTATAATCATTCCTCTCATTTTATAAATTACAAACGCTTACTAGAATTAGTTTTTTTTTTTTTAAATAATTATATCGAAAAAAAGCATGATCCCATGATAAGAAACTCTCTTTTTCCATAGCTGATTGTCTTCATTAAAGGAATTAACTGTAATCCCACTTCTGATTCAGTTTTCAAGAGCACCCCCAGTTATATCTTTGATTTCTTTCACCGCTGGAAGAGGAGTAATACATAGTTCCATCTTCGTATACCTGATGAAGAGTTAGGATTAGCAGGAAGATTTAAAAATTTCCAAGGCACACGAGAATTTAGACGCATCCAATGTGCATTATGAACACCTTAGCAATAATCCTATAAATAAGCTCAAGATTCTAAAAACACCACGAAAATTATACCCTTTAGCGTCGAAAATAATCGACGCAAAAATCCACAGTTTCGACGCAAAAGTGAATTAGCGTCGAATTAATTAAACGCAAAAATTGGACGTCGAAATATCGACGAGAATAATATTTAGCGTCGAAACAAAGATATTCGACGCTAAAAACTATATTTTGCGTCCAATTTATTTCGACGCTAAATTAAATTTTCTGACGCTATAGGTCTGATTTTGCGACGAAATAATTCGAGTCGTTTCGTTTCGATGCTAAAGTATATTAAAAAAATAATATTTGTATACTTACAGCGGTGATTTTTTAACTATTAGCGTCGAAACTTTGAACGCCAAAAACACATTTAGCGTCGACTAGTTCGACGAAAATAGTTAAAAAAAATGTGTTATGATTCTAAAAGATACATGTTGGCAGAAAACTTTTTATCACCTATTGTAAAAAAAACAATATTATATCATCATAATGTTATGAGTTCATGTTGCATTCAGTAACCAAAAGACACAGGAAAGCAAAAATCTCTTTAGAATTTACAGCTACTACGGATTACCCACTTAGCTAAAGGGAAAAAAATAATCCAGATTTCAATACAGTATTATTTATCTTTTAATATATTGAAATATGTATTTTTTGTCCATTTGCTTAGTACTTGACTTGATATAATATATAGAGAATGGTTGTTCTTGGTTTCTATACGGCTGTTTTCTCTTTGAAAATCACCTATTCATGAGCGGTTGAATATTTGTTACTATCTGCTTTAGATATACAGTGTGAGTTCCATTTTATTGGCATGTGTCCGTGACAAAATAAGTTCAATTGAGTTGTAACCTTTCATGAAGATCTTTGTGCAATTGGACTGGGTTTTGGCTGCTGTGCATCAGACATGCGTTCGTGGTGCGTTCGTTTCAGTGTTCGAACGAGTGGCGTTGGTGCTGCGTTCGTAATTGGTTCGAACGTGTGGAGTTAGTGGCACGTTCTTTATTGGGTTCGAACGGGAATTCCAGAGAGCAAATGTTCGAGTCTCGTTCTTGTTGGGTTCGAACGAGATCATTCCAGAGAGTTCACGTTCGTTGTGCGTTCGATTTACGTTCGAACGAGTCTTCTCAGAAAGAGCGCGTTCGTGTAGCGTTCTAGTAAGCGTTCGAACGCGACTGCGATCTGAACGCGTTTTTGGCCTGCAAAACCCTAGCTTTTCACCCTACCTATAAATATAACACTTAGCCGCCATTCTTATTGGTTGAAAACATATTTCTCTTGAGCCAAATACTCTCAAAGCTTTCAACTCTCTTTGATTTCACCTTGAAGACTCTTTGAATCTTATGTCTTCTTTGTTAATGGTGAAATCCTTTCTTTGATAAACCTTCAACACAACATAACCCAAAATCCCTAATCCTTTAGAGTTCTATAGGAGGAGTTTTGGTAGTCGGAGTTCCGGCGTTCAGAGGTGATACAATCTACTCAGAGACTTCAGAGGTTCTGAAGAAAACCGTGGGTCGCGGGCTTGAGGAGTTGCCTTGAGTTCTTGCAGTATAGAGGTACTTGAGTCGGTGGAGTTGCTAGGTTGGAGTAGGGACGCTTGCTGTAAGTTTTTCTCGATATAGTGGATTGGGCTGGTAGCCGATATACCCGTAGTGGTTTTTTACTCGGAAGAGTTTTCCACTTCGTCACCAAAATTACTTGTGTTGATTTTGTGTGGTTTGATTATATTTGCTGCTTTAATTATTGTTATTGTTTTTACATTTGCAGCATATTTTATTTATTGGTTATTGTGGTTGCCTGTTAAATTGCCTGTTGCAATTCCATAGTAGCAGTAACAGGACTTGTCCTGCTTATTGTCTGTAATTCCGCATAGGGTCAGAACTTAGGATAACCCCGAATTTTCAATTGGTATCAGAGCCTGAACTCGATCCTTGACCCATTAGCTATGGAACATAGTCAACCCTTAAATTGTGATACCCTCACATATTGTGATTTGGCCTTGTTTACAAATAAGTTTAAGAAATTTCTTAAACTAAGAAGAGTGGCCATAAGAGTGATAGGGATATGGAGAATAAGCCTAGAGAGAGAAGGCATAGCAGGAGAGAGTCTAGAGGGGATATGGATAATAGAACCTGTAGTGTCCAGTGCCATGAATGTGAAGGATATGGGCACGTTAGATCCGAGTGTCCCACATATCTTAGGGCTAAAGGCAAGAAAGCCATGGTAGCATCCCTTAGTGATTCGAAGGTGATGATTCTCCGAAAGGCATTATATGGCCTTTCCTGCTAGTGTGACCAGGGAGAGGAACAAGTATGTTAGAGATTCTGGTTCAGAATCCTCTCACAATGAGTCAGTTGATGAGGACAGTCTTCAGGTAGCTTATGCAAAACTTTTTAAAGAGAGTTTAGCTATTAAGAAGACAAATTTAGAGGTCAATAAAAGGCTGAAACTAGTTGAGTTAGAAAAGAATGAAGCTCAAGCTAAATTTGAGCAAAGCCTTTGATTGTTGATGACCTAGAGGAGAGGAACAGAGGCCTAGTTGATAGGGTCAAATTTTAGAGACTGAGCTTGAAGATGCTAGAACTCAGTTGTCTGCATTTTCTAGTGGAAATAAAAAGGTGGACCGGATGTTTGGTATTATTTCTGAGCCTAACTGCAATAAGGCTTATTCTTCCAAAGCTGTGCATGTTGCAGCTAAATGTGACTTAGTTAAAAAGCCTATTGAGTGTAGTCATGTGATTCCTCCATTTTTCCTCGTCCTGTGACCCAACCTCGATCTAGAGGTGTTGTGGGTAAACCTCGCTCTCGTCAGAGGTTTATGCCTGTGTGCCACCACTGTGGCAAGGCTGGACATATTAGGCCTAAGTGTTTCATATTGCACAAGCAAAAGAGAAGGCCTAAGAGTGTGTCTCCTAGATTTGATTCGTCAAATCTAATGTCTCAAGTTTTTGCACTAACCAAACAAGCTCAATTCTTGAGTGAGAAACTTGCTTTGTTGTCTGGGAACTCTCATGTGGAAGAGGCTCATAGAAAGGTTTGGGTGAGGAAGCAAGATGAATTCCCATCTTCCTCTGCGTGTCCTGATGGACATTATGAGAGTACACTTCGGTGTAACTCTGCTTGAAAGATGCATTTTATTTTCCATTGCATGTGTGTGTGCGTGTGTTTTATGTTTTTGCACGTTTATTTTGTTTTCACAGCATATGGGTGTGTGTGTGTCTTGTTTTTGTTATATGTCCCTTGGTATATAGGATGGAAACCTGGACATAAATTTCATAGCCGATTCCGAATGGACGGTAGTATGATCTGCACTCGGGATACAACTCCACGTACCATTGGATGTTTTACAAGCCTATTTATATCTCTATTTTTATTTGTTAAAATCTGAAAAATTCAAAAAAAAATAGAAATTGAAAAAGACAAAATTTATTTTATTTTATGGCTTGTTAGAGCATGAAAAGCTTATGCATGTGATCCTGGTATGTAGGATATATGATTATGCATGTATGATATGCTTTTATTTTTCTTGATGCTCTATATACATGAGTGTGTGTGATAAAAACCTTTGGTATATCTTGTGCTTGCACTTCACATACACGTTTCTATTTTGTCAAGGCTTGGTCGCATGTATGAGTTTTTGGAATAGCAATCTATTTCTATCTATCATATCTTGTTTGCTCAATAGTGTGACCTTTGACTAGTTGACCTTGCTATCCCCTTTTCAAAAGTAAAAAGAAAAATGAGACTCAAGTGCAAAAGAGCCAAAATGGCCAAATTCAAAAGATAAGGGCAAAAACCCTTCACTCGAAAGAGTTATTAAATATGAGCTCATGACATTTTTGGGGTAAATAATATAGCATGCAACCAATGTTGCTTATTTTCAGGTCCTAGTGGTGCTGGGTTTGAACACCTATTTTGTGGACTTGGTTTGTTTAGAGATGGATTTCTTTGGCTGTGTCCAGCTCATAAAATAAGGTCTTAAGCCTTGATTTGTTGTGCACTTTATTTTTCCACGCAAGTGCTTTATATGCTTTGGTGTTTATGTCATATGCATAAGTGTTGTATTTAGCCACTTTTAAAATAATGCATATTGTTTCATGTCATAAACAACTGAATACTGACTGGGTATCATTGTATCAGCTTGAAATGCTGTTTCAGTCAGTTTTTGACAGGATTTGTATTTATCTCAGTATGTGCCTGTGTGTGCTTCATGTTATTGCATACCAATTTTTTTTTCTGTGCATTTTTCTGAGTTTTTTGGTTTGCGTCCCGTGTGTTATTTTGCTAACTATATGTGCCTGTTAGTGAGGGGGAGTATTTCCTGTTTGTTTATGCTCTTGCATGTGTTGTCTCCTGTTCTCCTGTTATTTTTCCTGTTTCTTTTACCCTTTGTCATTTCGTGACAAAAAGGGGGAGAGTAATATATTAAGGGGGAGAGCCTTAATATATATGAGAGAGCCGTAGAATACCCTTTGGATATCTCCGTTTTAAGGGGAGTTAAGATTAAGGGGGAGAGGGATTTCTACTTGTACATGCATGAGATTTTTACCTGTTTTATGTTTTACTTGATTATCCCAATGCTTTTCACGGTATATTGTTGTTTGTGGATGTTTCAGGTAAACAGGTTTTGTTGCAGCGGTGGCATTACTTTCAAGACTACTTTGTTAGGTGTTAGATCGAGTCCATTTGTAATAAGTCACTGTTTTGATGGTTGACAGTTGACTATTTTTTCTTTTTGGATCTATTACCGTAGTCTTTGTATTAGGTAGTATTTTGTCACGGAATGCCAAAGGGGGAGATTGTGAGTTCCATTTTTATTGGCATGTGTCCGTGACAAAATAAGTTCAATTGAGTTGTAACCTTTCATGAAGATCTTTGTGCAATTGGACTGGGTTTTGGCTGCTGTGCATCAGACATGCGTTCGTGGTGCGTTCGTTGCAGTGTTCGAACGAGTGGCGTTGGTGCTGCGTTCGTAATTGGGTTCGAACGTGTGGAGTTAGTGGCACGTTCTTTATTGGGTTCGAACGGGAATTCCAGAGAGCAAATGTTCGAGTCTCGTTC
This sequence comes from Zanthoxylum bungeanum, assembly GCA_019454045.1. Lineage (NCBI taxonomy): Eukaryota > Viridiplantae > Streptophyta > Magnoliopsida > Sapindales > Rutaceae > Zanthoxylum > Zanthoxylum bungeanum. Next base: position 208,606 of record SKCR01004394.1, read on the forward strand.
TTGTTGGGTTCGAACGAGATCATTCCAGAGAGTTCACGTTCGTTGTGCGTTCGATTTACGTTCGAACGAGTCTTCTCAGAAAGAGCGCGTTCGTGTAGCGTTCTAGTAAGCGTTCGAACGCGACTGCGATCTGAACGCGTTTTTGGCCTGCAAAACCCTAGCTTTTCACCCTACCTATAAATATAACACTTAGCCGCCATTCTTATTGGTTGAAAACATATTTCTCTTGAGCCAAATACTCTCAAAGCTTTCAACTCTCTTTGATTTCACCTTGAAGACTCTTTGAATCTTATGTCTTCTTTGTTAATGGTGAAATCCTTTCTTTGATAAACCTTCAACACAACATAACCAAAATCCCTAATCCTTTAGAGTTCTATAGGAGGAGTTTTGGTAGTCGGAGTTCCGGCGTTCAGAGGTGATACAATCTACTCAGAGACTTCAGAGGTTCTGAAGAAAACCGTGGGTCGCGGGCTTGAGGAGTTGCCTTGAGTTCTTGCAGTATAGAGGTACTTGAGTCGGTGGAGTTGCCACCATAGGTCTTGACCATCGCTGTAAGTTTTTCTCGATATAGTGGATTGGGCTGGTAGCCGATATACCCGTAGTGGTTTTTACTCGGAAGAGTTTTCCACTTCGTCACCAAAATTACTTGTGTTGATTTTGTGTGGTTTGATTATATTTGCTGCTTTAATTATTGTTATTGTTTTTACATTTGCAGCATATTTTATTTATTGGTTATTGTGGTTGCCTGTTAAATTGCCTGTTGCAATTCCATAGTAGCAGTAACAGGACTTGTCCTGCTTATTGTCTGTAATTCCGCATAGGGTCAGAACTTAGGATAACCCCGAATTTTCATACAGGACTACAGCTATAAAACTCATGAAAGTATAAGCAGGTGAATTGTTTGCTCAAATTTTTTTGGCTTGTAAAACTTTGAAAACATATTTGTATCAGTACGAAACATTTGAATTTATTCATAAGTTCCTAAACTGTAATAACCAGAAGAACTGCCCGAGCTCGCCCAAGTGGCCTTCTCTAGAACCTATGAAGTCTCTAAGCGGATCAACCCTGCGAACTCGCGACGCTGGGACCCCGACTACCAATATTCTTCCTAAAGAACTCTGAAGGCTTAGGAAATTGGATTATGGTTGTGTTTCTGTGTTGACGGTATTTCAAAGAAGGATCTCACCGAAATAGAGGATACAAGAAAATTTAAAGTAGTCACAAAATTGTTATTTACTCCCAAGTATAAGAGTGTCGAAGTAATAAAATAACCCGGTAATTTTAGGGTCGATCCACATGAAATAGATTAAGTAAAATAAAATAATAATTTGAGTAACCAAAAAAAATAAAAAGATTGAAGTGTTTAAGGCAATAGATAATTTTAAATTAGACTGCAACAATAAAATAAAATACTTGGGGCATGAGATCCACTCTTGAAATTTCAAATTTAGAGAAATCTTACTTTTTATAATATATAAATTGTCATTATTATCCAGTTAATTTATTCAGGAATTAATTATGCCAAAATATATAAAACCAACCATATAAGTGGTGACAATATTTATCTATAACAAGTCTAGTCACTCTAGATTGATACTCGGTTGTGCCGAATATATAAAACCAGCCATAAAGGCGGTAACACAGTTTGTCAATAATTAATGTAGATTTAAATTACTATCTCATATAATATGGGGAAAGTATTAACTGTGCCAACCAAATATATGAAAGACTTACATGAATCCATTGAAGGTGATGATGCTAAACCCAAAGATTTGGATGATAAAAACATGCATAATTTTATTACTAAAAGAAAAAAAGATATTACAACAAAACTTAAAAAATAAAACATACAAGAGCATAAATGTAATATGTCGAGTTTTTCGGAACAGTTCTGGAAGATTTTCAAATTTAAAGTTTAGATTTTGGAACTGGTTGATGTTCCAATATAAGAGTTTATATGTTGGAAAATATGTCAGAATATTTTAAAGTGAAGCTTCGTCGCGGTCGAAAAGCGTGGCTTCGAGAACCAGTTACGCGATTCATGTTTATATCGTTTTACGTGTAAAAGTTTGTTATTTCGGCTATAATAGAAAACCAACTCCGATTGAGCTGATTCTTGAACCATTGGGCTCGTCTTTACAAGACGAACAACTTTCATGTTGACCATGTTTTGAAATTTGCATCAGAATGGCTTATAAAATGTGAATTTTAAAGAAAGCCCCATATTGAGGACTTAACTACAATTTCGCTTGGGTCAGAATCTAATTTTCAGAAATTTTCTATAAATACCCATAGTTTCTTGTAATTGTAAAAAATTTAGAACTTCTTAAAAAATCCACACGACCCCTGAGCCACCCGCCAATCGAAGCTCTAGGAGAGTACTACAAGTTGGAGGTAACTGATTTTCCATTTCGTGCATGGTTGCACGTAAATCGAGGAAGAAAGCGGCTTTGAATAGTGACCCAAGAATAACAATAACTCCGATCGACTATGATTTCGATTCCATTTGAGTCATGTTTTTCTTAATTTTTGATTTCGATCTACTATGATTTTGACTCCACTTGACCCACGTTCCGTTGATCTCCCTCTTGTCATCGACAATGTTTCTGCTTGTTATGAACTAAATGATCATTCTTCCTTATTTTTACGCCTAGACTCATCTTCCAGAGCAACAGCTGTAACTTCATCAAAGATTAGATTACCAGTGACAATATTACTTTTCAAGTTGATGATAAGTTGATCATATGAATCAGGTAAGCTTTGAAGCAAAATCTTTGCACGTTCATTTGTAGATATACTATAATCCAACACAGTGAGTTGAGAAAATAGTCTATCCAAGTTGTTGATGTGATCTGTCATGGATGTGGACTCTTATACGAAGAGTGTAAAGTATTCTCTTCAAGAAGATCTTGTTGTGTAGTGACTTGACCTCGTACAATTTGGTAAATGAATTCCCAATCTCGTTTGTCGTCCTCTTCTCTGCAATGCTGGATAGCACATAATCTGCTAAGGCTAGATAAAAGTTTCCCATATCATTGTCATCCATATCCTTCTAATTTTCATCAGTCATTCCATCTGGTCTCTCTCCAATTGTCGCTAAGCAATTGTCATTTCTCAATATTTTTTTTATTTTAAGTTTCCATAGGAAAAAATTGCTCTTGTTGAACTTCTCAATTTCAAACTTTTCTGCCAAGTTTCTGATGACGATCAACTTCTCACTTGAACCAGATTTTATTATTTCACTTTGAATAATACTATTTATAATACCGTATATTTGAATAGTACCATATACGTGAATAATACTATATACTTGGATGATACTGTATACATGAATATTACTATACAGTATATGTGAATAGTCTCCGTACTTATACTCTCCCATTTGATCCCCGTGACTCTGTCTTCCTCTTCAGTCATCTTGATAATGATCAAATCCTTTTTTATTCTCGATTTAATCCTATAATATGGCTCTGAAGCCTTCAAAATGATGTCTAATTGTTCCATATGCTCCTCTGGTGTATGTTCAAGGTTCCTCTTATATTCATAGAATGACTTCAGACATGGTAAGGGGCATCGGCCCCGTAGCGCTATGGGTGTTCTTCTTCAACGGGCCATCACTACCTGAATTAATAAAAACCTAGGTTCAATGGTATTGACAAGCATTCTTAGTTTCCTGTTACTATTCGCATATGGTTAGTCAATCAACATTCTCCACCGTTTACGATTTTATGACGAAGTTAAAAGTACATAGGTATAATTTCTATATAGTTTATGTCAATCATCAACCACTTATAGTATTCAAAGTATTTTATTTATTATTTATACATACTTACTTGTTGATGGTTGTGTCGATCCATGATAATCATGTGACCTTGTCTTCTATTTACGAGGAATCATAAACCTATCTCTGATACCAACTGCAATGTCCCGACCTATAACAACCTTACCCAAAGAAGTATAGAGTCGGAACATTATCAATACTTCTACACTAGCCATAAATTATATCAAACACTTAAGTAAATATCTCAATATTAATTAATTAACATTCGATCATAAAAAAAAAAGTGTCCAAACCCAATTCGTAAATTAATTATGTTGTTTAAGCTAAAAAAACAAACTAGATCTTTCGAGACTTATCCATCCCAAAATTTACTATCCTAATGGCCTAAAATTGTAATTTAAGAAAGACACGGTTCCTTGTTACATGAGCCCCCGTCATGGATCTGTCACGCAATCATTAACCGCTAGATCGACATAATCATTTGAAAGGTGATCGCCTGCACCACAGGAAACCATGAGCCTAAGCCCACTAAGAAATTTTCATGTATGAATGCAAAGATTACCCCTTTAAGATGCAACTCTTTAAAAAATTTGATTTTAACATAAACATTTACCAATTGATAAACCATTTTCAGTTAGGTTCCTCGATCTCGGTATACGCTACAGGACAATCGGTCAGGATTTTAATGTTCAATCTCAGAACACATTTAACCATTACTATAGATAATCATTTACCATCAACCTTTTTCAGACCATTACCATGTACCCTCCGATGTAGCAGTTACACCAAGCCCGTTTTAAAAATCCATTTCAAACTGTTTCCAAAAAATTGTAACATTGACACTGCACATATCACTACTTAAAATAGTTTATATATTATGCATTATTAATGCAATGCAATGAAATTGAACAGTAAACTCAGTAGTAGGAGACAACCATCATGATATTCACTAATTAAAATATATAATTATAATAAACCTAATCGACTCCAACATCATTCAACAACCACATCAAACATACCACTCAATTCAATAGATTAGTCATGTGGCACAGTTGGAAAATTACTTACGTCTACGAGAATTTCACACAGTGTACGACACAAAAAAAAAAATTATCATCCCTAATATCTTTATTGTTGTGATTTTATATATATATATATACAGACACTTATATCATGTTATACATTTTTACTATTGCATATATATATGCTTATATATATATATATATATATATATAATATATATATATATATATATATATATATATTCATTTGATTTTTTATTATTATATATTATTTCTTTATATATTCATTTATATTTATTTTTTTAACTACTTAACTATTATTTAATTGTTATTTGTTATTATCAATATTCACACACACACATATATATATATATATATATTCACGTAAGGCTTGAACCCTACTCTCAATTGAGAGAGAATTTCCGGAGAAAGAAAAAGGGATTTTTAAAGTTTAGGGTTTCTTGAACCATACTCTCTTTTTATATTGAAAAATACATGATTATTTATTGTTTAACCCCTGGTATTTAATATAATTATGAAATTACTAGTCCAATATTTATGATACTTGCTAGTGTATCCGGTGTTACTCCCTAACCGAATTAATTTTCAAAATTTCTGAATTATTTCATTTTAACTCCGTTTTCGATGATTTTTTAAGTCGAAAATTTTTATTTTTTGTGCATAAAAAAGTACTCCCAATCTAATTTGATATTTTTAAATTACACTTCTCTGAATATTCCAAACCATCGTCTATTTCTACTAGACAGTTGGGTCACATATTCAAAAATTCAATCATTTATTCAAATCATTATGCTATTTTATAATCTACAGCGCGGAGTTACATTTTGTTTCTTAGAAAATGTATGAAGGTGACAAAACTAAGCAAAAATGAAATGGAGACTCAATTTATAGTGAAAGAGAAAATTATCTCCACTCTCTGTCCTGAGACCGATATGCCCATGTCATAGAGCGATATGCTGGTGTGCCAATTCAAACGGCTATAAGAATATGATCGTTGAGCATTTAAGTGCATGACCTACTGAATTATTTACGGTATAGCAACCAGTATGCCGATTAGATGACTGGTATGATTCGCCCCGATTTCAGTAGCTATGCAAACTCCAGAGTTATCGATATAGGAGATCGGTATGGAGTAGCCCGGTTCCAGAGAATATACAATCAAGTCTGATAAACTGGTATGTCGATTCTAGTACATAATTGACCCTAAAACATGTGAATGTGTACGAGTCTTATGAGCTTGGAATACTTAAATTAACAACTCACTTACATTAAGAGCCATAAGTTATAAGACTTCACAAATGATATCTTCGTTTAGCTCCATCTTTACATCCATTTTACTTCGATAACTTTTTATAATGCTTTGCGAGCGTCGAAGTCGCGAGTGTTGCATCATCAAAATCCTTGATCAAGTGATATGACACTTACGATCTCCCTTTTTTATGATGGCAACCTTCAAAACTTGTGAGCTTTGAGAGTCTGAAACTTATCGTCATTATAGCTCCCCCAGCACATGATCTCCCCCTCAATATGTGATTGCTCTATAAACACTTAGAATAATACATTAGCACGCAATTGCTCCCCCCAACAAAAGAGTCAGAGTCGCATAAATTTCACAAATTTTATCTCATCTATGAATATTCCCCCTTTGCCATTAGCAAAAAGAGTGGAGAAGTAAAAATAATGCACAAAAAGATATAAACCAACATATGCAAATGAAATTTAGAAGTTTCTTCCCTTTTCCATAAAATCCAATGTTCATGCATAAATATTTATCAAAATCATTCAAGTTATACCAATATCTATGCATTTCATTGTCAACCAAAAAAATGATCAATGACAAATCATATCCGATGGAAATAATCCAAAAAGATCACAACTGTCATAAATGTGCAATAAATCCAATGTAATACCAATAATGATGAAAAATACAATTAAAATAAAAAAAAAAAACTATAGGCGAATATTACACTTTTGCCTCAATTTTCAATTTTTAAGCATTTGAAATGATTCACATAAGTTATTGATTAATTCAATGAGAACCATAATCACTAAAAACAAACAATTAAGATCAAATAAGGCAAATCATGCATAAGTTCATACAATTTAGCTCAAAATACCCAATCAATAGCATGTTTCACAATTATGTCCAATTCATGTAAAAAATTGAAACATTCTCAAGTAGGGTGGAGGAAACGATACCAATTGAAACATACTGATGCATGTGCATATGATGAATGTGTATATGAGTTGGATGACTTCACAAAATAATTTTTCAAATATTTTTGCTTCATGTGAGGCTTATATCTTAATCCACGTTTTCCAAAAACACCTCTTTGTGAATCAAGTAGTATTTTGTAATTTTTTCACCTTAAGTGAACTTGGTCACAATATCATGCAAATCATATATTTTCTTATTTAATCCATCATTCTCAATTATAAAAAATTCACAAGCACATGATGATTTAGAAGTAGATGCTTCATTTTGCAAGTCCTCCACATAATGTTCATGCTCTTCATTTAAATACATATACTCAATATGTAAAGCATGACTTTATTCAATAAGAGATGCATGCTCATTTTGATCAATCAACACATCATTTTCATCCTTGGCTTTTAAGCAAATATCAACATTATCCAAAACACGAATTTTATTCATAAATGATGCATATTCATGTTGAAATAATGTATGCTCTTTCTTAATCAAATTATTATTTTTTTTTCTAAGAATATCATATTTATCATGCAACTTATTCAACATGTCAAGCAATCCATCACAATCAGAAATTTCATTTTCACAAATAACAATGCTTTCTTTTTTCGATTCCCCATTAGGATTTTCTAAAGCCATAAATGTCAATGATAAATTTCATCATTTGATGAGGTAGAATCAATATTGCATTCATTTAATTGACTATTTCCCTCATATAGAAATTCTAATGATTTTCATAATTCATATGCATTTGTAAATTTGAGAATCCTATCAATTATGCGTTTATCTAATATTTCATATAAACATTTAAATGCATTAGAATTTACCGAAATTTTTCGTCCGTCCATAGGCGAGCAAAAATGTGAGCATCCTTCTTTTACAATATTTGAAGTTCGTTCCGTCATAAAATGGTGGTCTATCGGTGGATGCACCTTCGACGAAGTATGTTGTGTAGCTTGTGGACGCCATTTGATCACTTTTCAGATTGTCAATTCCTTTGTAAGAAGTCCAAGCTCTGATACTAATTGAATTTGCTAACAAGCACTTAAATAATAGCAATTATACCTGGAATGAGATGAATTAGGTATGTGACAATATAATGCGGAATTAAAAATCTTTATAATTTTAAGTTATTTAATTACTAGCTTTACTGATTAAGCTTAGTGTGCAATTTTCTCAATCACAATATTTTACAAAATGTAAGTTTTTAAATTAATATGCAATCTTAAAATAAAACTTATGATAACTAAAAGAGTTTAGGGATAGAGAATAACATCGAGATTTTTAGTGGTTCAGCCAACAATGTCTACGTCCACTCCTCCAAGTCGTGGTTGAAGCTTTCCACTATGTAAGTGTGAATCCATACACTACACCATGAGTTTTCCGTGACTCACTCGCAAACCAAGAAATTTTCACTTCAAAAATTTACACAAGAATTTTATACATAGGCTCACTCTAAACCTTTATTCACCATTTTGAGTATGCTCACTAACAAGGGATTTCACAACCACAAATGTTTAATATAAAAAATTTTACAACACAATTTGGATACTTATAAAGTATAAAGAAAAATAGGGATTTCACAAACAAAAACGAGATCCACATTTATTCGATACCTTGTAATTATATATATATATATATATATATATATATATATATATATATATTATATATATATATATATATATATTTCTTTAATATGGACGCTCTCATTTTATAAAATACACTATCTAAAATTAGTTTTTCTTAAATAATTACAACGAAAATAATCATACTATAGAATTATTCAAAACGGGTTCTATAAATAATTGGGATGGAATAGTTATTGGATGATTAAGACACCGCAAATCGATTTCGATTCTTGAATAATCCACACAAAAGATTCACTTTTTATGCAAAAAAAAATCTATCAAATCAAAAAAAATCGGAGAAATCTGAATTTAAATCGCTGCATTTTTTTATTTCTTATTTCTTTAATCCAGATTATGATTCCAAATAAATAGGTATAGAAGCTATATTTAGAAACCAATATTGAATTTATAGAAGCATTGATAGCCATTCCCATAAAGTTTGTCTCCAAGTTTGGGCTTAAATACATTATCATTCTGGCAGATGCCAATTAATAGAGGCAAAGCAAACCATTAGCATGGTAAGTTGGCAACAACAGGAACGGTATTAGGAATGGGCTGTCCATAATTAAGTCCGGATCCCATATATTTCCCACTTTTTTTTTAAATAAAAAAAAAATATTTAGCTCACTATTGTTACGTGAAAAAAAAAAAGAAATTTAACTATCATAAAATAAAATTTTGCCTCCGGCGTTGGCAACAAGTGTTATCTTTTGCTTAGAAACTTAAAGTCTATTAACTAAATTGAATTGTCAACCAACAATATCTTCTCAGGATGGAAAGACCCTTTATCACTATGTAAAACCTTACCATTTAATCTCATTCGATCTGTGATGCCTTTTACTTTCACAATAATGTCAACGTGATCTCTTATTATAATCACCCCTTCTGGCCTAAGAATGCGATGCATCTCGAGAAGGATATTGACAATGTCACACCTGCACGACACATAACAGTTCGTTAGCAATAGTCGCGGTACTTGCTAACTCGTTTGTCTAACAAGTCAGCTTAGATTGAGCCTGCCGGTATGAGCTCAAGGTCAAAAATGTCTACAAATGATAATCTAGCAACAGGATACGAGAGTTAACAAGTATCGATATAGCATACAAGCACAAGACACAAAGAAAATAAATATGCAATACAATGATATCGAGGCAACGATTATATAAAGTAGGACAATCAATATGAGAAATGTATCTCATTGATTAATCCGTCTATCTAAGGGCGAGGGAGTATACAGCTGGCGCAACCATATTATTATAAACAACACAAATCAGATTAAACCAAGAGAATTATATTTACTTACTTGTCCGTGTACATGCTGAATACACCGTGGGCATGTATCAAATCGTATGTTCTGGGATATGTGGAGAAGGCCTCACACCTGTGAACAAATCTAAAGAACAATGTTCAGCTAAGTCCCTTCTCACATTTATAGATAATTAACATCTACTTCATTTAAAATTCAAGAATCGGTTGCTATCGAAGTGCAAAAAAAATTTTTGTCACCCAAGCAATATCATGCATATTGATTCAAATTTGCAGAATGTTAGAATCCTAGAGTTAATGAAGATACACTTTAAAATACCTGAAGTATAGTCAATTCTTTGTTCATTATGCATTAACTGACTCCGGAATATGAATAGAAATAGGAAAAAAGTGAAACTAAAGGAAAATTGAGAAGATGATGCTATGTAAAACTAACCAATCTATGTAAGTCCCGATGAGGCCACGCTCGTACAAAATGCCAAGTGTATCCTGTTTCGCATCAAATGGAACTGCATTCATGACCCAAACTGGATACTTAATCAGAGCAGCTGCAAAGCCCCCTAAGCCAGCATTCATGTCCATTATATTTCTGAATTTACCAGATAAGAGAGATTTAAGCACGATCCCATAATAAGAAACTCTCTTTTTCCATAGCTGATTGTCTTCATTAAAGGAATTAACTGTAATGCCTTCAATTATCCCACTTCTGATTCGAGGTGGAGCAGTATTCAACCTTTTAGGCCAATTTTCAAGAGCACCCCCAGCTATATCTTTGGTTTCTTTCACCGATGGAAGAGGAGTAATACATGGTTCCATCTTCGTATACCTGATGAAGAGTTAGGATTAACAGGAAGATTTAAAAATTTCCAAGGCACACGAGAATTTAGACGCATCCAATGTGCATTATTAAGAGCTTAGCTGTAATCCTACAAGCTGAAGATTCTAAAGGATACATGTTGGCAGAAAACTTTTTATCACCTATTGTAAAGAAAACTATATTATACCATCATAATGTTATGAGTTCATGTTGCATTCAGTTACCAAAAGACAGAGGAAAGTAAGGATCTCTTTAGAATTTACAACTACTACGGACTACCCACTTAGCTACAGACTACCCACTTATATTATCTAGAGAGTTGTGTTATACATGAACTAAGTATTGGAACCCAACAAGCTGAGACGAACTCAGTTAACTATATCATTGTGTTTGCTAGCCGAGTAAATGGATAAAGAAACTAACCAAACTGCATCGGGATCAGATTTAGCACAAAATGTTGGTGATTTCAGAACCTTCAATTTTTGGATACAATGCAAGTGATTAGTAGGCTTTCTCCATACAGCAATTGGCCCCCTCTCTGCTATCTTTTTCCAGCATAATCGTCTTGCAAGATCTTCCAAGCTGATCTGCTCATTTTCCAAGTCCTTAGCCTCTCTCTCCCAACCTATGTAACTGGTCTTCCAACTTATAGGTGGCCCAGATAATACCCAATAACCACCCGGACGCAAAACTCGATCTATCTCCATCAAGTAAAGCCCATCTAAACAAATGAATTTTGAATTACAGAAAGATTAAAAGGAATAGAAAAGGCAGAAAATAGCATATTAGAACGTACAAAATGCTATTGAGGGTAGAAATTTAACATCAGAGCTATAAAAGATAATGCACTTTCACAATCAATTCATTTCTATAAAAGTTCCATTGCAGATAAAGAATCAATTTTGAAATTTCAAGACATCGATCTACAATTATATTCTCTGATCTCAGTGAAAAACTCAGTTGCAGCAGCAGCAGCATAAGTGCCTTCAAATTCCAGATCTTTAAAAATTGAGAAGCATTATTTTTAACTACACGTATCGAATCATACAACTTCGTCTATAAGATTCAGAAGAAGTACCATAGCTAGTCCATGGCACAAGGCATCTGGAACAATGAGCCATATCAAAAGATCTTGACGGATATGGAAGCTGGTAGGTGCTAAGTATACCAACCATGGCTGGAAGACCTCTTTCCAGTGCAAACTGTACTTGAGATTCGTGTATATCCAGAGGTGCAATTGACATTGTCAAGATATCATAGTCCATTAGACCAGCTCCAAAGCTCGCAACCTGAGGAGAACATAAACTTATACCCGAAACTTTTTGTTAACAAAGATTCGATTGCAAGAAATTCAATAGTTCTCATTATTTACTATCCAGAAGGAAAAATAAAAAAGCAAAACTCCATAAATGGAAAAAGCATCGAAAGAGAAACTAAGTTTAAAAAAAAAAGGAATAAAAAGAAAAAGGAGAAGGAAGAAAGAAGAGAAGAAAGTTGATATATCATATATGTTCCCTTAAATATCTCATACTTGGATTCGGTGCTGAGCTTTGTATTGAGCTTTTTATAAATTATAAGCGGTAGTTATTGGATAATAATTTAAATGTAACTGAATCTTAATAAGACATTGCTACTAAAGTAAGCATAGCAGAAGATTGTGAAAAACTTAACACAGTTCAATTCAGTACTGGATCTAAATTCAAATATCTCTGCCAAATTCTGCAATTACATAAATCGTTTTATCATTCAGCTAACAAGCAATAGGAGTTTTTTTTTTTAATAGTTTACCATAATGGCTACCCAATTCCCTTTCCACCCATGTGAAACCGCGATCTCTTATTTCTACTAAAATGATTTTACCAACTGAACTAACTATCGCCCACAAGCCATATGAGGTTGATAATGAGCAACATGCTACGCATACATTAGTGAGAAACTTAATCACAGCAAAAAGAATCTGTCAATTATATCAACAATACAAAAAATACCAGTTGAATTTCAAAAAGGGAAAATTGGATAATTCATAATTCTATCATAAAATTAACTCACCCCACATCCAACATCAAGAGCAGTTCTTATTTTCCCAGATTTCAAAGGCACAAATTTCTTGATCAAATCCACATAACCCTTCACTCCCTTGGGGAAAGACGTGCCACCGCCTGGAAAAACCAAAAGATCACCTTCCAATCGAACCCAATTCTGAGATTTCTTAAACACAGTGAGCTTCTTAAACGGCACATTCTTAAACCAAGCATAGTCTTTACTCTTTGGCCATGGAAACGGCCTCTTATAACCAGCAGGTTTTGGCACCAAGCATTTAACTCTCTCTTTATCATCTGGGCAATGCCGCTCTCTGTTAAAGAACCTTTCAAGACTGAAGTTCTGTTGCAACCAAGGGTCCTGACATGGCATATAGTTGGTGAAGTTTCTGGGGCAGTGTTTGAAAAACTGAAGGTTCTGTTGTTGAGGGAGATGATGGAGTCTGTGGTGTGGTTCAAAGTCTAAGGATTGAGAAATTGGGAAGTGGGTTGAGAAGTTGAGTTGCAGGCATTGTAATGGAGGGGTTTGAGGTTGGTGTTTTGAGTCATTGGAATTGTTATGGTGGTGGTGAGTGTTTGAGTTTGAACCAAGAAGATAGGAGAAAGAGAGAAGAATGGCAGCAAGAAAAAGTTTCAGTAATGGCCTTTTTAGAGGATTTGCCATTTGTTTGGCACGGTTTTCAATGGCTTGTTTTGTTTTTGAGCTTCAATGGTGTGTGAAAGTAAATAAATTTTTCTGATCAGATTCAGACAAGTATCTTTGGATGGTAAAAGGAAGACCGCAAGTCCCAAATATGATGAGGCTTTTGTGCTTTTTCATCCTGGTGGTCCAAGAATTACAATTCTTTTGGAATTAATTATGAGTGAAGTTTATGAATTTGGATAAACTACCATAATTTTTCATAAGAATCAAGATGTAATATATCAAGCAATTAGTCAAGGATAAAGATGAGATTTCTCTTTTTCAGAAGGAAAAGATATTCAGAAGAAATGTCAAGCACTCATCGGCTCGGCAGAAAACATTGTCATGATCTCCCGGATCTGGGCAAACCGGACTATGAGACTCAATACAAAACTCATAAGCCGATCACATCAAAATACACAGTCGAACACATTAGGGCGGTAAGGCAAGTCGAAATCTATCCGGTCAGAAAGAAAGGTGTGATGAGTCCACAGGTCGTCTAGCCGCCCACCTAGTCAGCGACAAAAGCCTTGGGAAGGTAATTCTCCTTTACGCGTGTCATCACCTGGTAACCCCCACCAGGCGGTCATCATCACTAAAATACATGTGGCAGTGAGAAGTCAAACTGATGCGATGGGATGTCAGAGAGCAGGTTCACTTTCGACAAGAGCAGGCCTAGGGCAGAGAGCTAGTAAATGAGGCAGGTTCACGTGGAAGACTCTGCGGAATAGGGAACAGTAGCCGCCTTAGTTTCACCGCCACAACTTAGTATATATAGAAGGAGAGAGACGGAACAAAAAAAGGGGAGGCAGGCAGAGAGAGAGCCTTTTTGTAATTATTTTTGTAAAACACTCGGTTTACGCACTGACCGACCACAAAACAGGTCGGCCAAACACATTTCAGCAATAAAACACTCATCCATTATGTGCATGTGGACGTAGGTTGGGTTTAACCCGCCGAACCACGTTAATTCCTTGTGTCAATCTGCATGCTTTTCTCCCTCCGCCAAAGTTTGCTTTTGGTTGTCCTCATAACCAAAAATTCACTGCTGAAGGAAGGTTGAATCCCGGGAACAATACATTTTCGTTATTGTCCCTGAGACGAAAATCAGCCATCAACAGTTGGCGCCGTCTGTGGGGATCGAACAAAAAGCAACTCGCGTTGAGAGGCAATGGTAGGCGTTGAAGGCTACGATTTTCACAAGCAGCTCAACAGCAAAATGGGTGGAAGGGGAAAGGAATGGGAAGAACCAAGACGGAATAGGAGGAATGAAGGGTCCATATGTATGAAGATCTTGTCTTGTTGTATTGTGGAATGAAATGTAAAAATATTGGCCAACGGACACCCATCCGGGGTAAATTGTCGAATGAAATGTAACGAGGGGGATGGGTTACATCCGTTGGCGACAGGTGACCAGGCTCCTCAGTATGAAAGAACTGCACTTCCTGAACTGTCGATCGCCAGCTTCGCAAGTTACTTGTGCTAGGGGACCGATCATGGAGCTAGTCAGCCAAGGGCAAGGTGAACGCCCGAAGGGTGAGGTGCAAATTGGTGAGGCGGTCTTCCCTGAACTAGGAATAACGTGGGAAAAAATCTTCCAGGAAAGTCGCGCAGAGCAGAGACTGAAGACCTCGCCCAAAACACCCAGAGATGCGTTCAACAAACCAGGCGCCGGGAAAATACATTGTCGAAGGAGCACCGACGGAGCGCCTGGTTCAGCAGACCCTGTGATCCAGCTCGGAAACCTTGGGATCAAATTCAGATCGGGTTTGGGGTGACTCCGACCGAATCTGATTCTTCGAACTTGGGATGTATCATTCCCACAGGTTCAAATACTCGACTCAGCTCAGAAAGAAAAATATTTGTTTTGCAGCCAGGTTCAATGATGGTTGAATTTAGAATCAAGACGTCAGACTCAGGCTCGACAAAACGGATTTTAGCTTCAAGTTACAGATGCCTCAGGGACAAAGATAGATGTTGGATAATATGACCCATAGCGTCACTATTTGCACAGATCATTGTGTGTTTGTAGCAAATTAACTATGTGACAAGGAAATTACACTCTCATCATTTGTGATTAGATCACCATAGATATATAAATGAAGAGAGGTCCCTATGATTAGTTCCTGGATTGAGAATGATATGAGACAGTATCAGTCCCCGAAGGATTAATCATTAAATATCCCTAGCCGGAGTATTATCGAGACTGGACATCGATAATGCGGAATAGGCTAGTATTGCACTTGTGTGCGTTGTGAGGGCACAACGGCATAGTTCTCATATATATATGTATTGGATACTTATGCAAGTGCGATAGGAGGTCGTGTTTCACCGATGGTACGGGAAACAGCTTCGCTCTGGATAGACCCCTCGGAATCCCATTGGTATTATGAATATGTGTCTATGGGAGGCCGAAATCAAGGTAGGTGTGTATAGTCTTAACCTGAGACTTACATCGCTAATGCTTACGACAATCAATATACTTTAGTTGAGGTCGTCTAGGACTCTAACCGGTTCTGTGTACGCCAATGCCGGGTATATTGAGAATCGTAGTGTATTGGATGTGATGTCAAGACGGAAGTATCACTCCAGTCATAGTGGAGATGATGTCACGCAGGATACGGTATTAGTGCTTTTAAGTGCTGCGCGGCCATCGGGATATTATGACAAGGTCATGTATATCCGATTATAGAGACTAGTTACCAGACATCCGACATGTGTTTCGTACGGGGCAGACACTTATCCAGCCCCAGGCCTAGCACGTGACTATCCGATACTGGGCCGATATACACAATACTTGGTATACTACGCTTGATACAGATCTTAATATTCTTAGATGGATATGTCCGGAGAATTGGGTAGACTTGGTGCTTTGCTAGGAGTCGACCTTGTCTCGTAAATCGGTAGAACGTAGTACTTGGTACGTACGTGATTCGGATACTCCGACGACCGTATTTACTGCCAACTTATCCGGAGATCTCATGGGTCGCTTCCCGATAATCAACCGATGACGCACAACTCGCACTCTTGAATAATCTGGGATTATATAGAAGAGAGAGAAAATTAATCTAGGATTAATTACGGAGATATTTTATCTAGGATAAAATATCGTCTAGAGAGAGATAACGATTAATTTAGAATTAATCGATTAAATTAATATATTCGATATATTAAACGAAATTAGATTTCGACGCGGAATTAAAATTAGATTTTAATTCGGGCGAACGAATTAATTTAGAATTAATTCGTTAGCGACGTGAATAGTGAATTCGCTAGGCGTAATCATCTAATTACGACGCAACGGAAAGTTCGTTAATTTGGAATTAGCGAACCCGAGCCCGAGTGTGATTGCGAGCGCATTCGTATTTCGAATTCGAGTGCGGCAACGCAAGTCACATCAAGCGTCAAATCATTCGTCACATCAAGCGTCAAATCAAATGTCACTTTGAGTGATGTGATTGATTGATGTGATTGATTGATTGATTGACAAAGCAACTTGTCACTTTGATTGATAGAAGTTGTTGAAATAGTGTAGTTGTTGGAAAGTTTGTTTATTGACTTTTGAAAGCCAAAATTGTGTATTACCTTTAATATATTTTTAGAAAATATATAAGGTAAATTTATTACACTTTCAAGACAACTAATACACAATTTTCTTCTCTCTCATTCTTTCTCCAAAAGCTCACGCCCAAACACAAAAATTATGGACTGGTTTGGAACCAGTTTTGGCGTGAAGAAAAGGGAAGCAAGGGTGGATTTCATGGTGAAAAATCCAAGTGCTAGCACACTACGAGTCTTGCGAAGGTGGTAGGGAGGTTCGACCATGAGGACGGATCCATTCGACGAAGATTTGAGCTTCAAAATGTGATCCGAATCAGCTCAACCAGTGAGCATTCTGCACAGTGGGCGTGACCAAAAACAGTGGGTTTTTGGCCTTCAATCGTCTCCAAATCGACTCAACCGATCGATGTGAGTATTCCGCTACCTCCGTTGATGTATTCACGCATGTTTTCATGGCTTGTATGATCTTGGGACCTAGATTTAAACCAACAATAGAAACTTCAAGCGGTCGCTCCTCAAAAAATAAAAAGCATGGGTACAGTGGTCGTGGTCTCGGAATATCGACTTTGCTCGGGAAGAAGAATTAAGAGACAGTAGTTGGGTCATTGACAGACGAACGACCTAAAAACAGTCAAAGAAGAAGACCTGATTACATATGCAAGGGTGTCTTCTCTCTGGTTCCAAAAAACAGCCACCAGCAGGGTGAAGGGCTCAACAACTTTTTATAGTTCCCGGCATCAACTCGTTGATACCAAGAACTATGAGATATATGTTGATGGTAAGAATCAAAATGTGATATATCAAGCAATTGGCCAAGGATAAAGATGGGATTTCCCTTTTTTCAGAAGGAAAAGATATTCAGAAGAAGTGTTAAACATTCCTCGGCTCGGCAGAAAGCATTGACATGATCTCCCGGATCTGGGCAAACCGGACTATGAGACTCAATACAAAACTCATAAGCCGATCACATCAAAATACACAGTCGAACACATTAGGGCGGGAAGACAAGTCGAAATCTATCCGGTCAGAAAGAAAGGTGTGATGAGTCCACGGGTCGTCTAGCCGCCCACCTAGTCACCGACAGAAGCCTTGGGAAAGTAATTCTCTTTTACGCGTGTCATCTCCCGGTAACACCCACCAGGCGGTCATCATCACTAAAATACATGTGGCAGTAAGAAGTCAAACTGATGCGATGGGATGTCAGATAGCAGGTTCACTTTCGGTAAGAGCAGGACTAGGGCAGAGAGCTAGTAAATGAGACAGGTTCACGTGGAAGGCTCTGCGGAATAGGGAACAGTAGCCGCCTTAGTTTTACAACCACAACTTAGTATATATAGAAGGAGAGAGACAGAACAAAAAAAAGGGGAGGCAGGCAGAGAGAGAGTCTTTTTTGTAATTATTTTTGTAAAACAACTCGGTTTACGCACTGACCGACCACAAAATAGGTCGGCCAAACACATTTCAGCAATAAAAACACCCATCCATTATGTGCCCGTGGACGTAGGTTGGGTTTAACCCGACGAACCACGTTGACTCCTTGTGTCAATCTGCATGTTTTTCTCCCTCTGCCAAAGTTTGTTTTTGGTTGTCCTCATAACCAAACAAATTCACTGCTGAATGAAGGTTGAATCCCGGGAACAATACATTTTCGTTATTGTCCCTGAGACGAAAACCAGCCATCAACAAAATTATTATTTAATAATGATCTATGGTTATCATAATTTTTTTTTAAAAAAAAAAAAGAAAAAGAAAAAGGAATCAAGTCACCATTGAGATGCTCTCATGTTATATTACTCCCTACATTTATAAAAAAATAATATCACTTTTAATTTAACAAATCATATAATATTAGAGTTTTATTGCTTTGTTCGAGGGACATAAAAAATAAAACAATAAGTCATCGTTGAATAATCATTTGTCACCGAATTACATCTAATAAGCTACAATCAAATCCTTACTTTTTAGTGAAAATTAAACAAAAAATATTATGAATCCATTCTAAATTCAAGAAAGAATGGAATATTCATTACTCAAAATCATTCACCACATCTTCATAATGATGAATCAATTCTTTTTCTCATGGGTTGAGTCTACTCTTACCATTTGAGAGACCAAAATTAACTTATGAAAATAATATTTATAAGAATTTGAGATAAGAATTTTACCCATTCATATCAGAATTTAATACTATAGTGAGCTGGAGTGTATTGCATTGAAACTCAAAAAATAATTATCAGTGATTGGCGGATTAATATAATAGTGATAATAATATAATATCATCATCAAACTTCTTAAGCAAATGAAGTGATTGGCACCAATTTCACCAAACTTCAACGGCTGGTAGGATTTTGGGAACTTCAATTCAAATAGCCGTTCATTACTTTTCTTATTCAACTCAAAATACTCTGTTTTCAATCTAAACATCATCTCCGTGAGTCAATCTCATCACTTTTAACAAAAGGAAACCTCATCTGGGCATTGAGTATTTTGGCGATTTATATCCTTTGAACTTCATAAATGGTAGCCTTTGATGTTCTTTGAACTGGGTTTTTGGACTTCTAATTTGGGATTTTTTGGTGACTTTTTTTGGTTTAAAAATGGTGAATTTTAAAGAGTTTTGGACGAAAAAGACATTGCTGGGACTTGGTCTGGGACAATTTCTTTCTCTTTTGATTACTTCTACTGGCTTTTCATCTTCTGAACTTGCCAGGAAAGGTTCGTTTTTCTTTTTCATTGCTCTTTGAACGTTAATGTTATTTCATTTTTAGTTGTTTGCAGTGTATGAATATTTCTTTATAGCAATTGCAATGAGTCATGGCTGTTCTTGTTTACTTGTTTAGTTTCTTTTTCTAGTTCTTTGTAGTAGTGTAAATTTACTTGCTAGTTTCATTTTTTGCGATTGTTTCTATTGAGACTATGTTTTGTTATGTCCTGTCTATTTGAGCTTGTTAGCTTTTGTGTTTTTGGCTTTTTTGGCATTTGAAATCTTGATAAAGGTTGTTTTGTTGTCTTTCCAAAATATTTGACTGAACATGCAGATTCCCATTTTTATTTTAATTTTTATTTGTTTATGTATTATGATCATCCAAAGTAGAAGTTTCATAAATGATCTGCATAAATTTCTAGTGATTATTTACTATTGAACTGCTATAACTTTGATTGGAATGGTAGAACCTGAGTCAGATTTTTTTTGCTTTTTATGTGTTAGTAAAAAGTCAATCTGAGTAAAGATTATGATAAAAAGAATCCATGCTTTCTCAGTAAAGTTTTGATTACTTCTCCCGTAAATTTCTTATGTAATTCATTTATTTGAATTGAAACAAATTTCTATCTTGTTTTGTGAGTTAGGAATTAATGCACCAACATCGCAGTCTTTTTTCAATTATGTGTTGTTGGCAATTGTCTATGGAAGTTTCATGCTTTACAGGAGACAACCACTTAAGGTATTTTCTATGCTTTGTTCTTTTGTTTCAGTAATATGGAGCTTCATTAATTTTCAACATTTGATAAAGGTCTCCCCGACTTTCTGGCTATATTTTAATTATTAGAAATTCTGATATTCAGTTTATTGGTAATAAAAATAATATATTTAGAGGTTGACTGCATCGATGTGGAAATTTGTCGAGTACTCGTTGAAGGATCTCCAATATTGAATAAATCTTTGCACATGTTAACAGAAGCATTTGAAACTAAGAAACACTTATTATTATTGTTATTGTTATTATCGTATTACTATTCTTATCACAATTAATTTTTTTTAATTAATATGGAAACCAGAATCATAGGGCTAATAAAATTGTGCTTGATAAAGTTATATTGATATATAATTATGCATGTAGATAAGCATCGGATAATCGGGTTGTTTGAGTGTTAGACATAATTCATTGAATAGTTTTGTAATCTGAAAATTCGACTGGCTTTTGTTTGTATTTTGTAATTTTGATTTTTCTGTTAATTCCTGAAAAACCACTGTCAAACTTGAAGGAAGTAATTGGTCTGAAATTTAGACACCATGATGATCGATAGTTCTTGGAAATAGACTAATTTTTTATTAGTCTTTATCCTCTCCAACACCTCCCTCTCAAAAATAGAGTAAGTTCTGTTATGGGGAGTTAGGATTTTTAAGACATTAACAAATGTCATATTCATGGGGATAAATAGTTTTGAAAGAATGTAAATGACAATTTATGGAACTGATAATGGTTAGAAAGGTCCTAGTATAACATAGGGGATTTGAACGAGAGGATTACTGGGATAATTGCTTTTCTTAGGGTGTTAACAGTTTTACCCAAATGTGTGGTTCGCTTTTCATATTTCTTTTTTTACTTTGTGTTTATGTGTGAGATTTTTTGTGTGTGACTCTTTGTGATATGAATTCAGTATTTAATATCTGAGGAATAGTTGTTTATCTCTGATGGAATTTGTGCAGGCAAAATGGTATGTCTATCTCGTTCTTGGATTGGTTGATGTAGAGGGGAATTTTCTTGGTGAGTGTTCATGGTACTAGAGATGCCCATTTCTTGGTATATAGCTTATTCTGGCCTTCCTGTCTTTTTGGCTGAAGTTTGAATAGTATGCCGTATTAAGATGTTTATGATATCTTTTAAGAATTTGATTTAAGTTCATTGTTAAATGACTGTTCGCATCCCCAACCCAGTAAAGCTACTTCCGAAGACACACACACACAATATCATACCCTTCATCACTGCAATTTAAGCATTATATATCTACAAGCATGCGTATTCTCTCTTTGGTATAGGATATATAATTACGCCTTGTGTTCTGTTAATTTTGTAACTCTATACCTTCATTATCAATACGTATCATGCAGCCGTAGTTAGTGGAAAGAATGGTATGATTGGTCTATACTTTTCAATATCTACTCTGGATATCATTGTAGTTATTTTCTTAATGAAAGTGAATGTAAGGGCTTTTTATTAGATTTCCTTCCATGCCTTTACTTCTAAGAACAGTCAATTCTTCAAGTTTTTTTTCTTTAAGTCACCATGATGGAATTATATCTTTTATAAACTGATTTTTATTTTACTATAAATTGATATGGTTTTAATCGCAGTGGTGAAGGCCTATCAGTACACATCTCTAACAAGTGTCATGCTACTGGACTGTTGGACAATTCCGTGCGTGATGCTTCTTACCTGGATATTCTTAAAAACG
Source organism: Zanthoxylum bungeanum (assembly GCA_019454045.1). Lineage (NCBI taxonomy): Eukaryota > Viridiplantae > Streptophyta > Magnoliopsida > Sapindales > Rutaceae > Zanthoxylum > Zanthoxylum bungeanum. The sequence continues at coordinate 230,810 of SKCR01004394.1, forward strand.
CAATATAGATACAAAAAGACAACTGGTGTGGCTGTTTGTGTAGCTGGGCTTGTAATGGTTATTTTTTCAGATGTCCATGCTGGAGACCGAGCAAGTAAGTAATACTGTTCTACCATGTATTTCTGCTGTTGAAACGATTTTGTGTATGTTATCCATATATAATAGGTAACCAATTCCTATAGGTACTAATTTGTTATCAGTGGCCTATGAGTATGTACAGAATAGATTTACTGAGAGACGAAAAATTGGGGAAAACAAGTTTACTTGGAAATCTTGTAACTCAATTATCTAGGTAGGTCAGGGCCAGTGGAGTTGAATTCTGTCAGATGTTTTGGAAAGGTGCATTAGGTGTTCTATTTTGCTCATTTGTCCTAGGACTAACAATATTAGGATTTATTTTTATTTTTCTAGAGAGAGAGAGAGAGATGTTACAACATGTGGAATTTAGATTAACAAAGGACCAAAAAAAAAAGAAAGAAAGAGAAAATCTAGATGTGGCATGTACGGAATTTGGAAGGACGGACGACCTATGGAAAAGGGAGCAAGAGAGAAAGAACGAATATATGTTTTAATTGTCTTATAAATGAACTTGTATCTTACAATTCAACTTACATGCACAACCACAAATTTTCATTTTAGCAAATGCAGTTTTGGCCTGCTTTTCATAGGTTTAGAATTTTAATTTTCACATCTAAATTGCTTGTCGGTTCCTAGTTATTTTGTGTGAACATCTGCATATTATGTTGTTCCTGAATATCATTGACATTATTATGAATTGTAGGCGGGAGCAACCCCAGTAAAGGAGATGGACTTGTTATAGCTGGGGCAACATTATATGCCATTAGTAACGTCAGTGAGGTAAGAAAATTTTTGCTTTCTCATTGGGTAGTTGAACAACATTTCATCATCTCATAAAATATTTTGTATATGTTATCGTCAATTCAAAGTGCCAGATTCTTTAATCTACTTTTCTCCCTCTTTATTTATTTATTTATTTACTTTTAGTTTTAAGTTTCCAGCATATCTTCGTGTATCTCTCTCTTCTGTTGTACTTTTTCAAGCATCCATCCTCTCTTCCTCTAATCGCAGCTCCTTTTTTCTTCCCCCGTGTGGGAAGCCTTGTGTGTTGGGTATCCATTTTTGTGGTGGTCTCGTCATCTCTTAGTGCCACTACATTCATTCAATGCTTTCTTTACCATGAGTCCAAGGATATATTGGTCCATGTTTTTATGTCAACGTTTTACATCACAAGCTTGCTTAGGGACACACAATTCCAATGGTAATTGGTTGTTAAATCCATAGCTATTTTGTTCTAAGGGTTGATTTTATAAAAACAACTCTGTGTTTGCTTCCCCTCTTATGTAAATAAGAGCTTCCTCACTAATAACTTTCTGCAAATTTTCTTTTATTAAGATTTAGGATTGAAGATGGTTCTTCTGATATTTTATGTGGGATTTTTTTTGCCTTTTTATTTTCTTTTTAGAGTTTAGAGAATATCCTTTTTGGTGGTTATTAAAAAGAAGAGAAAAGCATTTTAGGAGTTAACTAAATCCATGGTGCTACGCCAACTAGGAGTTAACTAAGCATATTTCTCTGTTATGCAGGAATTTCTTGTGAAGAAGGCCGATAGAATTGAACTAATGGCCTTTTTGGGTCTCTTTGGTGGCATTATTAGTGCTATTCAAATGTATCCTTGATTTTAGAGCAATGCATGAACTCATTAATTTGTTTTTGTTGTTTTACTGGAGTGTTCTGCTTAATAATACTCTACTTTATGTTCTTTTTAAGTTGATCTTTTTGGTAGAAACTTAAAAGGATATATAAGACTTCCATTTTCACAGCTTTAATAAAGTTGCAACTTATTGTGTATCCTGTAAAGTTTTTGATGTTCTAATACAAAGAACATCCGCCGTCCAAAAGCATAGTTCATTATTGTTTCTTTAATGCAATTACATTGTCAATTTGTACCCCTTAATGATGCCTGTAGAAGCATACTTGAGCGCAAGGAGCTCCAATCTATTCACTGGTCAGCTGGGGCTGTAAGTTTCTCTCTTTTTCTCCTCTCCTCCGGAGTTAGTCGCTTGCTCCCCATTAAAATTTTAAATTAAATTAAGTTGAGTGATTAGACCAAAATGAGTTGAAAAATTATCTATAAACAAAACTATCTGCAACATAACGAATAAGTCAGTTAAAACTTTGAAACTGAAGACATTGATGGCTTGAATGAAAAGGAAGCAATTTTTATATTTTATTTTCTGGGTCTGAAATGGTTGAATGGCTGTTGGCCTTTTTCTTGTGCAAGTATAAAAGTTTTGGAATTATTCTTTATGGAGTTCAATCTTGTCCCCAATGGGGGTGGCTTGGTGGTGTAGGGTCTAGGATCTCACCTTGAGGTTCTGGGTTCGAATCCAGGGGGTGCACTTCTTGTAAGAGCCTGGGACAGCCGGTGGTTTTACCTGCGCCGCGGCCCAGAATGGGTGGTTTGGTGGCGGGGTTTCCATCGTTTCCAAAAAAAAAAAAAAAAAAAAAAAGAAAGAGTTCAATCTTATATTCTTTGGTTATTGTTTTTCGTTTCAGGCTCTTCCATTTTTTTATATGCGGGGTTTCCATCGTTTCCAAAAAAAAAAAAAAAAAAAAAAAAAGAGTTCAATCTTATATTCTTTGGTTATTGTTTTTCGTTTCAGGCTCTTCCATTTTTTGGATATGCGTCGGCTATGTTTCTTTTTTACTCGATTGTCCCTGTCTTTCTTAAGGTACAGTTTTGAGTTATTAAAGTTTGTATCTTTGATCATGTGATGTTAGTCCCAAAATTTAGATTCATATTTTCTACTTACAGTACATTATCATCTGAATTTTGGCTCTGTTTCAGATTAATGGGGCAACAATGCTCAACCTGTCTTTGCTGACCTCGGACATGTGGGCTGTTCTCATTCGTACAGGTTCTTACCATGAGAAGGTATGTAAAATGTAAACTGCAATTATATTTTTTTTTTTTTGGATAACCGGGGTGTCCAGGCCAGCTTACGCGCACCACGATTAATTCCCGGGACCTGTGCCCCGTGCCCTCAGAAGTTTCCCAACACAGATCAGGGTAAGTCGCTAGCTTTTCACACCAGGGGGCATGGCCCCAAGGAAATACATCTAGTGGGATTCGAACCTTGAACCTGAGAGGGAGCAAACCACTTAAGCTCAAAGCCTTAACTGCAATTATATTGTTATCATCAATATATGTTATAAATTTTTTTTTTTTTAGTCCCCAATGGGTGTGGCTTGGTGGTGTAGAGTTCAGGATCTCACCTTGAGGTTCTGGGTTCGAATCCAGGGGGTGCACTTCTTGTAAGAGCCTGGGACAGTCGGTGGTTTTACCTGCGCCGCGACCCAGAATGGGTGGTTTGGTGGTGGGGTTTCCATCGTTTCCAAAAAAAAAAAAAATGTTATAAATTTTTTATTATTTTCGGTTTTCAAAATTTCTTCAAATGTGGAGTTTCCATTCTGATGCCAATTATTCTTTACAGGTTGATTATTTGTACTTCGTTGCCTTTGCTGCTGTTGCTTTTGGGCTTATTATTTATTCTGGGTACGTAATATTGCGAAACCTTTTTATTCTTCTAGTAATATTGATTACTCTACTTTTATTTCACAGCTTGTTAAGCATATATGAGCAATTTTTTTTCTTTAAAATATTTCTATTCTGTGCTTTTCGGGGAACACTTGGAGGCCTCACTGAACCGTGGATGAGCCTAAATTCTTGGTCCCCACCTACGAGTCCACACCTAGACTCACCCTCTCATTTTGAGACCCGACCCCCACACTAAGGTCAAAGGGTCTTGAACTCAAAACTCTCAGATCTCGGGGATTAATCGAGGTGCGTATAAACTGCCCCGGACACCCCGATTACCAAAAAAAATATCGCTACTTGTGCATATGATAGTATCATAATAACCTTCGGCGCTGCTTACTTTGGAGTCGTTTATATGTGAAGAACAGTAGCAAAGTTCATAATATGCGTGTGCGATTTTATATGGACCCAGTGCACAAAGCTTCCGTTATAAGCAAAGTCTAGAGAAGATCCTGATGTAAACCGCGACCAAACGGATAGTAAATTAACACTTGATCATCGCGTTAGGCACGACCTTCAAAAATATTTTTCAGTATGTGACAAAAATGCAGAAGTATCTGTGTTTTTTGGTGACTAAATTCATTCCTCTGATGCTGTGCTTAAAAGGAAATTGCTGACACACTAGGAAGCTAGCACAATTCTGCTTTGTGCATAAATAGGGAACATATATATTGAGCTGTCTTGATTTTCTTTTTGTCTAAGCCAATCGTCTGATCTTACCGCAGGGGCGACCAAGAAGAGGATCAACCCCGTGCTGAGGTTGCCGATGAAGAGGCACATGGAAGCAAGGATTTTGACGACGAGGCCAGCTGCAGTAAAAGAACTTCATCTTGGAGCTCGAGGACGAGAGACGCTATCAAGCATGATCCTGCAGTAACTGGCATTGCTGAGAATCTACTCTCTGATAACGAAAACCTGGGAAATGCAGCACTGGGGAGGAGATCATGATTTCAAAATATGATTTGGTGCTAGGTAATAGAGGAAAGTTTAGATTTGATTTATATTAAAAAGTGATGCTGCTATCAAAAGGATGGCAATATTATTGGTCCCATTGGATTCAGAATTTGATCATTTGTTGAATAAATAACCATTTTGGATCATGGCAGAAATTGTTAATGCAAAAGCAAAATTGTGATTTTGTTCAGAGTTGTCTACTTGATTCTTTACCTCTGGTTGAGCGAAAATTATATTATGTGCCGGGTATATATGACATCTCTCTCACAGCAGGCAGGTCCCATAACTGTGTGGGGCCCACCTGCTGTGAGAGAGATGACATATACACCCGGCACATGATATACCACTTCATGGTTGAGCTGCGTCCCAAAAATTTGTTGGAATTAAGATCCTCTCGTAGCTTTTAAAGGAGTAATTCTTTAGTGCAACGGAAGTATAAGTGATAGTGATATCACTAACAAATTAATATCCATCTTTTTAGTTGTTTTTTAATATTTTAGCACGCGTGACAATTAATTATTATATTATTGCACGGATGACGTGGTATTTCCGTTGTATTATAGATTTTCTCTTTTTAAAGAATTTGTGCCACACGTTTTTTTCAGTGAGGGTATAGATTATATAATGATTCTATCAATGTAAAGATTATATATACTAAGAAGATTGTACTAATAAAAGTTGACATGTAATCGGCACATAACATGTCAATCAAAATTTAGATCTAATACTGAGTTGAATTGTGTTAAATTTTGTAAAATCTTCCGCCATGCGTACATTAATAATAATGAATAATTAGAATTCAATTACATATAAATTCTTATTAAATAATTATTAATTATAATTAGTTAAAAAAAATAAACACAAAATCCAAATCAATATTAAATCTAAATCCATCAAATAGATCCAAAAAAAAAATCAATTTATTTATTCTTCATATTGAACTATACATACACATATATATAGTCATTCTCACGAAAAATTCGTGCGGATGCTCGTAAAATACTAGTGCTTTGTCGTGTAAAAAATTTTTAAAAAAAAATACACGACAATACTATTATTTTGTGTGCATTCGCACGAAAAATTCATGCGGGCATCCGCATAGGAGAAAAATTATATATATATATATATAAAAGAAATAAAAGCACTATGGTACAAATATCAGTTAAATATAAGCTTTAGAAATAAAATATTAAAATGTACATACAACTCTTCATTATTTAACACAATCCATTTTGTTGATTTAATATGGTGTTTTTGACCTAATGTGTTATATCCTGTGGTTAATGTTAACAAAAATGATATACTAATGAAAACTTGTAGAAAAACTCTAAAGACAAAATTCATTTTTTAGTCAAGTGTTGTATTTAACAAGATGGAAAAACAAAAATTCCATGTAAAATAAACAAAAAATGCAACTGAATACAAGATGGAAAAAATGAATTATCAAACTTATTGTTCAGGAAATAGGCACACATTTGGTTTCTTCAAAGTGAAAGAATATGTTGACAGCTGAAGAAACGACAACTTAAGCGACAGGATCAAAAGGATGAATGAACATAAATCACATTTTGGGACACTCCCTGCAAAATTACAACTATTGATAAAAATACAGTCTTTACCTCATGATATAACATGTATTGACTATCTCCCAACTGAGTACAGGGGTCGCGGCTCTATCTCATCGGTAGCTGCCACCATAAGGTTGTTGAGGAGAAAAGCCGCTAGCTCCTGCCATGGGCCTATAACCACCCTGCATAGTTGATCCAGGAGGCATACCTGTTTGCGGCTGCATTTGGACTCCTTGGCTCATTCCCATACCCATCCCCATCCCCATCCCCATGTTCATAGGCTGATTCAAGCCTCCATATCCTCCCATTCCCATACCCATGCCCATGCCAGCTCCAGGAGCACCACCCATGCCCATGCCCATGCCCATGCTAGAACCCATCGCAGGATTTGGTGGAGCCCGCATAACACCAACACCAGCACCAGCGCGACCTAACCCAGAACCAGATCCCATTGCTTTACCCATCGTGATAGTAGATGTTACCGCAGCCTGTTGTGGTTGTTTCTCCATCCTCCTGTCTTTCCGATTAATAGCATCAAAATCAACTCCAATGTCTGCCAGTGGATTTGTTTTAGCTGCAAAAAGCACAACCTATATATGTTAATTTTCTAATAGAAAACAGATATTCAAAAATTAAAAAACCAATAACATATTTTTATTAGTTTATAACACATTACTTACGTCCAGATATATTCAAATTAACTAGCCCTCTACTAAGTGTGTCTGCCCAAACTGTTGATTTCGTCTCAAACTTAGTATTAGATGGTTGAGGTTGTGGAACTATAGCAAGCGATCCAGTTGAAGGAAGATCTGGTTGTGAAGCCACTGGAGGATTTGATGCTTGGGGAAGAAAGCTATTAACTAACTCATTGTTCCGTTGTATAGCCGGACCAGTTGGATTTTGATGAGCAGTAGCTGGACCAGTTGGATTTTGATGAGAGGTAGCAGGACCAGTTGGATTTTGATAACCAAATGCCGGACCAGTTGGATTTTGATAACCAAATGCTGGACCAGTTGGATTTTGATGAGCAATTTGTGCAGCAGCCGACACAGCAGAACCCTGATGCGCTAGGAAGTTCCCGCTGTTAAACTGAGCAGTTGGTCCATCTGGAGTTTGAACAGCCATGTAGGAAGTCACAGGAGCTGTGGAACTCCCCTGTGAAATGAAGTTATTATTGCTGAACTGTGTAGCTGACCCATATGACATTTGAGGGGCTATATTTGGTGCTGCTGGAGTCATAGATCCTGTCTGTGGTTGGAAGCTCCCATAAACATTAGCACTTGGCTGTGCAGGTTGACCAGTTGGAGTTGGGAAGGGAACCTGTGGATCTGTAGTGGGTGAAGGTCCAGGAGGAGGAAGGATACCTGCCAGAATATCAGTGTCCTGCTGTGAAGTTGACAGTTCTTGATGTAAGAACTGTGAGTTTGCTGGAGAAGGTTGAACACTGGAGACACTTGGTGTGGAGTATGCCATGCCATAGAATGGGTCCCCAAAGTTATTGAAAGATTCCATTTGTGGAGCAGCTGGCTGGGGCATTGCAGCATTTTGGTTCAAGTGGAAAGGAGAAGTAGACGCTGAAGTCTGTTGTGGAGCTGGGGCAGTGTCCGTAGAAGTGATGGCCTTGAATGGAGAGTCCCCAAATGGATCTTCAAATGTCTGCATCAAAAGAATATATGTATATTTTCATATGAGGTGTCCAGTATACATTGACCTTTTATTTTTACATGGTTTTCACTCTCCCATTTGACTATCCTAACATAATACACGTGCATACACAACCTCTCAACTCTGCAGACATTACATTACGCTAGAGATATTGAAGATATCTTCATAATGGGTAAGTAAAATATCAAAATTAAGAGACATCAGACAAGTAGGAAACTGGGAAGAACACAAGATATCTAGTCTACAAGCAATCACATGCTGCTTGTCGGTAATCATAGCATGCACTCAGATGCCCTTATGAAACCATTACCTAACATTTGAATTCCTAAATGAATGCCTAAAATTACTTCTCTCACATATATCCCATAAAAAATTCTCATTTGACTTTTTAACTATAATAAGCAGAGGATGTTTCTAGCATTCTATGAAACCAATTTGTAGTAACTCTATATTTAAAGCCATGTGCAATCCCCAGGGGAAATTGAAATGGTTCTAAATCATTTAACAACTGCTTTATGATATGAATTAACAAAAGAAAATTTTATTTCTAGAGATACATAAATTAAACAAACAAAATTACCTGATTCATAACATTTGGTGCTGACTGTGTTGCAGGAAATGTGGATACTGAACCAGGGTTTGAAAAAGCATCAGCTTCAGAAGTGGAGGTTGCAGGTACGGCTGGCATAATTGCCAATGCATTTGAAGAAAACGAATCCGACAAAGAACCAAACAAGTCTATTTCAGCAGTGCTTGAGGTAGCAGGGGCAGCACCGTTCGACATAGAAGCAGAAGCTGGTAAATGAAGAGTTAAAGACATGACTTTAGTGTACAGGTGTATCATTGCAAAAAGTAACAGCAAAAAAGAGACAATCCTTGCTCCTCAAAACCACTAATTTCCCAAATCACATCAAAAACCCAACATCCTGCTAATTGTAGCACATCATTATCCTTGTTCAACAGTTCAAGCATGTCTCCCGGGTGAAGCTGCGTTGAACACAGCAAAAGATTTGGAGTATAGGAGAATTTCACATGAATTTCACAGCAAAAGAGACAAAAGAATTTCAAAAGATTTAGTGTTTTCAGTCATTTTACTATATATAAAAACAAATCAAAAAACAACGAATTAAAATTAAAATTACTCCCGATAGAAAGCATGCACTGCCCTCTTCTCTTTCAAGCAACATAGAATAACATGTTCACCAGCATTAAATTAACCAGAAAAATGAGACATGATCAGCATATCAAAATTACATATAAAAGATAATCCTTCCTACTAACTTTGAGATGCGTAACAGTTTAAAATAAACCCATGAATGTAGCACAAGTCTATCTCCTAGAAAAGATCAACAATAAAGTAAAAAATTGACTTCCAGAAGCATTCCGACATGATAGTCCAATAAATTAGGTAATTTGGCTCCTAAAGAAGCATTACACGAGTCAGATTCTGAAAGTCAACACAACCTGGCTGGCACTAACACTTGCTCCACATAATGGCCACTATTAAACATTTTTACAATAGGAATCTCCAAAATATCCGCCATTTAACAAGAGAACAAATTACAACCAAAGGTGGATTAGGCTATAGAAAATATAGGCACAAAGCACATATATAAACCTTACCACCCGAAGCCTAAACTACTGCCAGCCAAATTCTTCATGCTTGCCAAGTTGACATCAAGGATGCACATGGGAGTGGTGCTGTAGGTTCAAAAGTGCTTACTGCTTTCTCAATTTCTTTGACCCCAAAAAGCCCTTGTCTATTTTAGTCAAACACTAAATAACATACAAAAAGGAAAAAGTTTTGGCTATCTAGAAACACCTTTAGAACAGCCAAAAGTATTGGAAACCAACCCAAATGAATCAACTTTACAGCCACAGCTATCTGCCCACCCAAACATTGGAGGCAAGTGCCTAGAATGAATTAATTATCTTGGAACATATAGCAGCACCAGCTCGTATTACAAATACGAGTCTAATACACTTTCAGGTAGGAAAAATTTCAACCAGAACCTGACACAAGAACAGTCACAATATAACCTCTTTTTTTTTTTTGGAATCGTTGGAAAACCCGCCGCCAAACCACCACTTCCGGCCTTAAGCGGAGCAGGTAAAACCCCTTACAAGAAACGCACTCCCTGGATTCAAACCCAGTACCTCAGGGTGAGATCTTGAACCCAACACCACCAAGCCACGCCCCTTGGGGACCAGTCACAATATAACCTAATAACCCTAATTCAAAAGAACTAAATGCCAACACAGTTTACGTATCAACATTACCACTCTTACATTGTTGATCCTTCTCCAGGGATTAGAAGAAAAAAGTGCTTTCATTTGCACAATAAACTACTATGAACATCCAATGGCAACATGTTCAAAAGTCATAACAAGAAATAATGATGTGAAATTTTTAACAGCACGAACAAGTACATGAAAATGAGAATTACTGTACCTGGAACTGAACCACGAGGATCAAATTCATCGTGAGCCACAGTTTCCTGATTACCAGATGTAAAATTGTCAAAAGTGTTAGTTGCTTGGATTGGATTATGACTTGCAGGTGGAGAAGAAGCTCCAGGAGCAGCAGGTGGAGAAGCTCCAGGAGCAGCAGGTGGAAAAGCTCCAGGAGCAGCAGGTGGAGAAGAAGCTCCAGGGGCAGCTGGTGGAGAAGAAGCTGTAGGAGCAGCATGTGCCAAACTTTCTCCATCCCTTTTATCAACACTAATCAAAAATTGACCACACTGAAGAGAATAAATGTAAGAAAAAATTCAGCATTACTATGTTACAACATGAATACCTTTCACTGTGAACAGGGCTTCGAGATTCGATAACTACTTCTTCATAACTAGGAGGATCACCAATATTTTGTTCAGAAATCTTCCGATCAAGCTGCCTGCCAATACAACAAAAAATGTTGAAACTTTTCACTTGTGCAGGTAGAGCTCAACAAGCAACCAGCAATATCCAATTACACTAACGAGTTGTGATTAAATGCAATTAGATTATACTCTTGAGAATAATCATCAGTTCCAGGAGGATAAAATTTATGGACATGCATACTGCCCACAAAAGATTTTACACACAGCAGTGTCCCTAAAGCTCAAACTACTTGCATTTATGTGGTGCTGTCCATACACATTGTTGTATGATTCTTTTCAATTAGAATACCTAATGCTTGCTTAAATTTTGCGCATTCCTCTGGGAATCATGATTAACGGGCTTTCTCCACTGTCAGGCTAACATATATATTGACTAAAGCAACAAAACATATATATTAACTAAAGCAACAAAGAAAGTCCAAGATGACAAGGTTCAAAAGCCAAAAATAAAAAATAAATAATATGGTGTTGTAGAGGTCTCTAAAAAAGTGGATTTATACCGAGATGGTAATTGCCCATCATCTGAGTTCTTGCTTGAGCCATCTTGATACCCATCAACACTTCTACTTCTTCCACGATAGTCATCATCCCTGTACCCGTCTCTGCTGTAGCGATCCTCGTAATCTCTGCTGTAACGATCTCCATCACGATTGTATGAGTCTTCATTTCTGCTATTCCGATCATCATCCCTGTAGCCATAGTCTCTTTCTCTTCCATTACCATTCTGACCATCATTTCCATAGCGGCCTTCGTACCGATCATAATCATATCTATCACCATATCCTCCAGAACTTGAATATGCTCCTGTAGTTGAGTTTTGAAACCTGTTGAATAAACAAATTATATCTCTCTCAGAACATCACATAAAAATTCAATCATACTCGATAAAGAAAAAGATTGAGCAGCAAAAATTATGGAATTGTCTCAGAGGAGGAAATTCTGAGCAGATAAATTTCATAAAAGTTATCACTTATCATCACCATCTTATCACTGCAACAGAATGAAACTTGCAGGACAAAGTGCATGAGCAAAAGATTGATGATTTAAAAAAGAATATTTAAAAATTAAATAATTATAAGAAAATCCTGAAATGTTATGTGACGAGAGAATAACGCTCAAGTTAAAAAGATCTTTCTTATCAAATATAGAATATGGCTGCATCTGCATGAGAACCATCCAGTATAATACAAGCAGTTCATTATCTTCTGTAGGAATCATACAGTATCAGCCATACAAAATGTCAAGACTCAACAACAGTCTACAAGAGAGAGTTTGATCCAAATAAAAGGGAGTAAGGGAGAGACAAACATGTTGACACAAATGTAGGTTCGGAAAACAAAAATAGGTTTTTCCTATTATATCATATTATGAGGATTATTAAATAGTAAATCTCTAGATAAAATGACATGGGGGAATACAAAAAAATATTCGAAAACACCAAAAGTAAAACTATGCTGGTTACATAGGACACGCATCAAAAACAACAGTCAAACCAAAGAAAAAGTATTTAAGCCAACTGTTTTTTATTGCAAACTCACTTGTCTCTGTTAGCAGCAGCCTTCTGTCTAACTTCTATTATCATTTCTTTATCATTTACCAGGGCCACAAGGCTCTGAGATTTCTTTCTGACATTGCTCCCCTGGTCCCTCCCACTAGAATCAATATATTGGAAATCCGACAATGTCTGTAAGATGAGCAAAAGACAGTTCTCAAACATTGATAAAGTTATAAATTATCACAGAGCGTGTAATAAACATGCTATAGCTTTCAAACAGCATTAAGAAACTGAAAATTACCGATATTTGATACGAGTGTTCACGGATATCATCTATGACACGCTCAGACCCATGAGCTACAAGGTACTCCAAAACAGTCAAAGCCTGAAGCTCAACACAATAAAATTTTCAGCTCTAATTTTGCAGGAAAATGTAGGGAAAATATGGAACACATGGAAGCCAATAATTTCACACTGATAGCACCTAAAACTGGAATGATCATCATAGATAACAAGAGTTTTGGATAAATAGAATTCAATTTAATTATAGCACCCAAAATGGAATATACAGCAGAAAATGTATTAAACTTGCAGAAGAAACAAATTATGAGCATAAGCTAATAAATCTAACTAATACATCAAAAGAATTTCTGACCTTGTAGACATGACGCCAATTCTTTCCAGTGTCATTAATTCGTTTCCAAATAACTACCATAATCATCTGATATTCATGACTGCAATTTTTTTTTAAAAATGAGCTCTTTGTACCAAATGAAGTAAAGCAAAGTACCCGAAAAAATTGTTCTAGCTTACTAGTTTCTAGTAGCCTGTGCAATATCAGCAAGAAGTGTTCCATGAGGACCCCATGGCTCATTGCTAGTAGCATCAAGGACCTGGAAGAAAAATATAAATATATTGAGTCAAATGCTTTACAAGAATCTGTAACAGATACAAACAACAAAATCCATAGGTCAACGGTGTAAGAATCACCATGAGGGAACTTTCGTATCAGTTAGTATTATTAACATGGGCTACATAAAATCCAAAAATATGACCTTATCTAGCCATAACCAGCTAAACAAACAAGGAATTTACTTAAAACTTAAAGGGAAACATTTACCTTTTGTTCTATTCCAGGAACTTTAAGCACTTTCTTATTGACCCCTCTCTTACTGCAAGAAAACATAATTGAAATAAAAAAACAATTAGGCAAAAAATCAGCGCAAAATATGAATCGAAATTACTCAATCAAATGCATTACAAAATGATACTAACGCTATCGATAGATACTTTTGATCTTAAACATTAAAATGTGAATGGGGTTACGGATATGGGACCCGACTTACATGTCCCTAAAAGTTTGATCGAAGGCTTTCTTCATTGCTGCCTAGATTCAATATACTCAATGCACCTTCAATAGCAGTTCGAATTTCCCTGGCCAGGCTTCAAATGAAACAAGCTCAATTCAAAATATTTACCATGCCCTTATTTAATCAAAAAACAAAAATGATTGATAGCAGATAAAACACAAAATAAAATTATCAATTCTCATTCAAACACACCAAGATTCTTAAATCATTCAAAATCTAAAACTTGTTACATTTTTACATCAAATATTTCCAGATCCAATACAATACAATGAAGGAGAATTACAGCATACACTATTAATTCACATAAATTTAAATTATTTTTTTTTTAAAAAAAAAAAGCAAAAAAAAATGAGCATGTGTATGTGTGATGATCTATTTAACAAATCAGATGTCGAAAAATGAAAAATTAAATCTAGAAATCGCAGCAAACCTGATGGAAATTAAATTGCATAGAAATGAAAATCGAGATCTGATGAGAGAAACAAGAGAGCGGTCTCCGTTTTGTTTTGCTTTTGTTTTGGATTTTTGTTTTTTTTTTCTTTTTCTATAATTTATAAAAATAATAATAAAAATAAAAATAAACACAGACAGCGCCATTTACGCGCAGCTAATTCGCAGCCTTTGATTTATGTTTTCTTTTTCTTTTTAATTAGAATGCGCATATTTTTTATACGGGTTGAATAAAATTTAAATGTTACTGATATAAAGTCCGTACTTTATGCGGGGCACATCTTTAGCTGTAATTTCATATTATAATAGAAATATTAATAATTTTAGGTATTGTTGACAAAAGAAGAAATGTCACCCTAAAGCGAAATCGCCCTAGAACGAATGAGTAAAGGACGAAGGCAAGAAAGGCGACGAAGGCAAGAAGGGCGACGAAGGCAAGAGCGACAAAGAACTCAGGACGACCGAAGCAGCGATTAGAACGAGAACACGTGATGCAGTTGATCACACGATCAAGCAGTTGAGACACACAGCTCAACGGTTGAAGACATGATCCAGCAGTTGCAAGGAGTTACTGGAACTGCCCAAGCGCGTTTACAAGCTTCATTATAAAAGCTCACTCGTACAAAGAGGAAGGACCGGATAAAATGAAGACTCAAACGAGCATATTTTTTATTTCTTAGTTTCATAACTTTTAGGACTGTAATTTGTGTGCTTGCGCCCCTTGGAGGCTTATTCACTTAATCAAACACTCATTGCTGGGACTTTGTCTCAGGAGGTTTGAACCTTACACGTTTCTCTTTCTTCGCGCATAAAAATTGCGCAAACAGTTTTTTGGCGACCACAGTGGGAGGATTGGTGTAAATAGTGGAGATGCCTCCGAAAAGAAACACTCAAACTGGCTCAAGTACGGAGGAATGAGGACTAGAGCAAACCAACCAGCCTCATGTTCCAGCCGTAGTGGGTCACTTCGAGGGTCTGGCGGACGCTAGTCAATACGAATTTATGCGAGAGCTCAGCCCTAATGCGGTTCGTGCATTGTTCGGTGAATTCACACAGGATATTGTCGAGCAGGTTAGGCTTCAAAATTCTCATATCATAGAGAAGTTTACTTCGACTAGTAACTCACATTATGAAAATATGGTCAAACACTTAAGCTCATTAAACGAATTGATGGCCATATGTGTAAACGGGGGGTCAACCCTGTCGTGGACTACACCTCTCATGCACCAAGTAGTTAGGAGGCTGGTCCGAGCAATATTCCCCCACAAGGAATCACGGTCCCTACGACTTCCAGGGGAGAAATAAGTCTGGGGACAGTGGCCCATATATAGGGCCGAACCTACACCAAGGGCCAAATATGGTACAACATGAAGTGGTGTTGCCCCAAGGTCCTCAGGTTTCTCAGGGACAAAATCACGACTATGTCCCCACTTGTGAGAGGACCACAACCGCCACCCATAGCAATGACATTCAATGGCAATGACATGTTGAGAGAATAGATAACCGAAATTCTTCAAAACAAATTCGGTCTGGGAGTACGGCCAATTCAGCCGAGGTATCGGAAGCCATATCCAGATTGGATCGATGTGGCGTATCCGTGGCCTAGGAATTACAAAGTACCTGATTTTTCTCTTTACTACAGGATCTGGGGAAGTTTCCACTATAGAACACATAGGGCGATTTACCCTTCAGTGTGGAGAAACAACTTATTTTCATAAGTTGAGGTTATTCACGGCTCACTGTCAGGAGTGGTTTTCTCCTGGTATATCAGCTTGCCGGCCAACTCAGTAGAAAATTGGCAACAAATGGAACAGTTATTCCATGCGTAATTCTATAAGACCGAATCTGAGGTGGCCCTAGCCGATCTGGCAAACCTGAGACAGTTACCAGGAGAGTGGGCCGAGACATTCTTACAGATATTTAAAGTGGCTCAAGGCCGATGTTACGTGCCTTTGCCAGAAAAAGAATTTGTGAGAATCGCTCAAAGCTGTCTCAATTTTGATCTGAAAAAGAAATTTCAAGATCGTGAATTTTGGGATCTCCCCAACTCATCACTAGTGTGGTGCGTTATGAACGATTACTAAGGGAGGAAGAGCAAATGAAAATTTTTAGCAAATGGACGTATTACAGAAACATTGATTATGAAGTAGGCGATGGATATCGAATCGGCCAACTTGTGTTTGGCCGAATTGGTTAAAGGGAAGCCGTACGTTTGTAAAGTGTAGGCCGAACCTCAAGCCAAAAAAAGAACGATAAAAAGAGTAGAAACTTCTCTTTTGATATCATAAAAATCGATGCCATATTCGATCAGTTATATAAAGACAAACAGATTAGTTTGAGCGACCGCCACACGTTGCCAAGCGCCGAGCAAATCGGCGGGAAAAAATATTGTAAGTGGCATAATGCATGGTCTCATTCAACTAATAATTGTCTTGTTTTTCGGAATGTTTTGCATGATGCCATAGAATCTGGACGAATAACGTTCGAAAAAAAGATGGCAGTGGACGACAACCCATTTCCAAAGCCAGTGGAATTAAACATGATCAACTCGGATCTTACCAAATTGAACTTGCCAAAGTTCAAGTTGGTCCTAGATGAAGAACATGATGGTCATCGTCCGAGCGCTCTGGAAAGGATTAAAGCACCCCAAGAACGGAATGATCAGCAAAACCTTTATACGATGCATGCAAGAACAATATAGAATGGATGAGAGAGTTGGAAGATACCTGCGAAAGGCCTGTAAAGAAAGAGCCAGTAGCATGGCAGCCACGGACCTTCGCACCAAGGTTCTACGGTGAGAATTCGAACTTCGTCCAAAATGTGAGGACGTTTAGGCCAAAGATTCATCGGCCCAACGTATGGCATTCCTACCGCAGGCCGTATTCGAGACAACATCTAGGAAAGAATTACCCTCATGTGGACGAAATGACAAGGACGCAACTGAGGTGACACCAGCGAAATTATGGCCGTATGATGCGCCAACAAGGTGAAATGAAGGTCGCCGCAGACTGTAATGCTTGTCCAGGAAAGAAACCAGATGAAAATAGTAAAGAGAATAAAGACCGATGAGGGACAACGATGAACTGCGAAGAGCGTACCAAGTTTGATAGGCGAAAGCGAGACGAGACAGACGATGAAGAGCCATCTATCTTCATTCAATTCGGTAGTATGCCACCGGTTGTGGCTAATCATTACTTGTTGTCCGATAAATTCAAGGGGGACAACAGTGGAAGATCTGGAAATAACGAAGATGTTTATGATGGTGATCAAACCGAATTTACGGCACTCTCAATAACAGATAGAGAGGCATCGGACGAGGAAATGACGGACATAGAAGAAGAAATAGACATCAGGACAGAAGCACGAAGAATAGAACAATGTTTTATGAGTTTTTATCACATAAACATTAGATGCTTGTTCCTTATGGAAAAGTATGGTCTGATACGAGATCACACCATATATCATTATCCATTTAATTAATATTGTATTCAGGAATGTGATTAAATCTCATTTAACCAATGATCATCATTGGACCACAAAATTTATTAGACTAATACACCGGATGAATCATTTGAGATGGACAGCATTCCAACAGTTGCGGATGGGAGTTCCTTCCACGGTATGTAGCTTGTAAGCTCCTCTCCCAATAATTTTGGTTACGAGGTACGAGCCCTCCCAATTTGGTCCTAGTTTTCCATCTCCAACCTCCTTTGTGTTCTGAAAAACTTTGCATAAGACCCAATCTCCTTCCTTAAAAGTTATGCTCCTGACATTTTTGTCGAAGTATCTGGCCATCCTCTGTTGATGGGCTGCTAGTCGAATGGAAGCTTGGTCTCTCACTTTGTCAACTGTATCGAGACTGAAGTTCATAAGCTGTCGATTCAATTCCTCATCGAGCCATTGGTAGCGTGGGGATGGGATAAATTCTTCAGTCGGAATTACTGCTTTCGTTCCAAATGCTAGTGAAAATGGGGTTTCGTCTGTCGAAGATCGAGGTGTCGTCCTGTAGGACCATAACACCCCCGGGAGTTCATCCGCCCAAGTGCCTTTAGCTTTCTCTAATCTCTTCTTCAAAGTATTCAAAATCGTTTTGTTAGATGACTCAGCTTGGTCGTTTGGTTGTGGAAAGCGCGGGGTCGAGAAGCTTAATTTTATGCCCCAATTTCTGCAGAAGTCTTGAAAGTGATGGCTGATGAATTGCGAACCGTTATCAGTCACGATTCTCTTGGTATGCCGAACCGACATATGATATTCTTCCAGACGAATGTTTGAGCCTCTTTGTCGCATATCCTGGCGAATGATTCAGCTTCGATCCACTTCGAGTAGTAATCCGTCAGCACAAGCATGTAGACTCGCTGGCCTGGGGTGGCTGGGAGTTTTCCAACGATGTCCATTCATCACTTCATGAACGACCACAGAGATAAGATGAGATTGAGTTCTCCTGGTGGGAGGTGTGAGATTGGAGCAAACATTTGGCATTTTTCACACTTCCTAGTGAATTCAGCTGAGTTGGACCTCATCGTAGGCCAGTAGTAGTCTGTCGAATGGGCTCGAAGTGCTAAGCTTCTACCTCCGGAGTGATTCCCACATTCTCCCTCATGTAGTTATGCCAATAGATGATGCGCCTCGTCATGTGTGAGGCATTTCAGGTAGGGTCCTAAAAATGACATTTTTAGCAACTGACCGTCGAATATGGTGAATCTTACAACTGTCTCCGGATTTTTCTGGCTTGGGTTTTGTCGTCTGGAAGCATGTTTTCTTGTAGATATTTGATAATAGGTGTCGTCCAAGTGTCGATTGAATTCATTGAAGCGAGCACTATTTCTTCTTTCCAAATAGCTGGCCAGTTCAAGTATACTACCGGTATTGAACGTGGTTTGTCTCCCTCCATTGTTGAACCAAGGGTAGCCAGAGCATCTGCTTGGGAGTTCTCGCTTCTTGGGACTTGGGTTATAGTAAGTTCCTCAAACGTCGACTGAATATCTTTTACCTTTTGCAAGTGGGATGACATTTGTGTACCTCGTGGGTGATACGACCCCCGGATCTGGTTGACAATCAACTTCTATCTTTGCAGCTCCGAGTTCTTTAGCGAGAGACAACCCTGCTATCAGCACTTCATACTCTGCCTCGTTGTTGGTAACTCTAAAATCGCATTTGACTGCTCGTTGTAGAACGTCGCCTTCCGGAGTGGTAATCATTATCCCGAGGCCACAACCCTTTTTGTTACTGGATCCATCGACTGCAAGTTTCCATGGAATGGTCGAATGGACAGAGCAGACTTCTGTTTCAGCTATAGCTAGTAGGCTGGGAGTGAAGTCGGCTACAAAGTCTGCTAAGGCTTGAGATTTGATAGCGGTTCTGGGCAGGTACGCGATGTCGTGTTCTCCGAGTTCAATCACCCACTTCATCAATCTCCCAGATAATTCTGGTTTATGAAGTATGCTTCTTAACGAATATGTAGTGTATACAGTGATCGGATGTCCCTGAAAGTAGAGTCTGAGCTTCCTTGTAGCCGTTATCAAAGCGAACACCAACTTTTCCATTAGTGGGTAGCGTGATTCCGCTCCTAGCAATGCTTTGCTTACGTAGTAGACTGAGAGTTGTGCTTCTGCCTCTTCTCTGATTAAAACTGCTTGACCGCGTGTTCTGAGCCCCAAATAGATAAACAGCCTTTCGTTGTCGAGTGGTTTTGACAACAGAGGTGGCGTGATAAGATATCACTTGAGTCATTCCAGAGCTTCTTCGCAAGCGGGAGTCCACTCGAAGTTATTGGATTTTTTTAAGGCTGAGAAGAACAGAAAGCTCTTGTCCGTAGACTTGGAGATGAACCTGTTCAGTGCTGCTATCCTCCCCGCCAGTCGCATGACATCCTTCGGGCTGGAAGATGTAGGAATTTCGAGGATTGACTTGATTTAGTCTGGATTCGCTTCAATTCCCCGTCGAGTGACTATGTAACCCAAGAATTTCCCTGAAGCAACACCAAATGCACATTTAGTAGGATTCAATTTCATCTCATACATGTCCATGATGTTGAAGGCTTCTTCCAGGTGCTCAGATGTTGTTCTGATTTAGAAGACTTCACCAGCATGTCGTCTATGTAAACCTCCATTGTCTTCCCAATTTGATTGGAGAACATCTTATTAACCAGTCGTTGATATGTGGCCCCTACATTTTTCAGGCCGAATGGCATAACCTTGTAACAGTAAATGCCTCGGTTGGTGACGAAGGTTGTCTTCTCTTGGTCATCTGGATGCATGAGGATTTGGTTGTAGCCCGAATACGCCTCCATAAAACTCAACAACTCATGCCCAACTGTAGCGTCGACCATCGAGTCAATGTGTGGAAGTGGGAATGAGTCCTTCGGACATGCTTTGTTCAAATATGTAAAGTCGATACAAACTCTCCACTTTCCATTTTTTTTTCTAACAACGACCACATTGGCAAGCCACTCTGGAAACTGCACTTCTCTAACAGCTTCATTCTGCAACAGTTTCTGAACCTCTTCATCAATGATCTGATTTCTTTCAGGTGCGAACTTCCTTCTTTTCTGCCCGACTGGGGTGTGGTCTGGATCTACGTGTAGTTCGTGAGTAATCAGTCCGGGGTCGATTCCCGTCATGTCTTTGTGAGACCAAGCAAAACTGTTGTGTCGCCTCCAGAAATTCGATCAAATCGGTCCGCAGTTTGGGGTCCAAGTTAGCTCTAATTTGTGCCTTGTGATCTGTAAATTGAGAGTGAATCTGGATCTCGTCAATCTTCTCAAGACTTGGTAGAGTCGGCTCCGCGTCACGAGATCCATTCTGTAATTGCTATGCCGTCTGGGTTTTCACCTTTAAGGTCGTCTGGTAGCAGCTTCTGGATGCTTATCTATCGCCCTTAATCTCTTGAATCCCCATCTGGTTGGGAACTTAAGAACTTGGTGATAGGTGGATGAAACCGCCCTCATCTCATGAATCCAAGGTCTGCCAATGATTAGATTGTAGGCTGAAAGGCTGTCCAAGACCAAGAACGTGGTCATTTTATTAACTCCCGCTACGTAGACTAGGAGTGATATTTCTCCCATTGTGAACTTCTGATCCCCACTAAATCCAATCAGCATTGTTGTCCGCCTGTTTATCTTATCCAACTCGGCCCCCATGTCCGCGAGGGCTGTGTGGCGAAAATGATGTAGGCTGAAGAGCCCGTGTCGACCAGCACTCGTTTGATCATAAAGTTGGACACCTGTAAAGAGATAACTAGGGCGTCGTGGTGTGGATTCAAATTATGAGAATCTCCGTCGTCTGGGAACTTCATAGTCAAGTTGGTAAACATCTTTTCCACCGACATCGTAGTGTGAGAAATGTTGCTAGAAAGAGCTCTCGAATGTCGTTTGGCCGCTGAGTACGAGACTCCGCTAACTTCTGATCCTCCTGAAATAATATTAACAGTGTTGTTAATAGGTGGAGGTGGGGTTGGGGCTTCACCTTGATCATCTATCTCATTACTTCGTGCAAATGTGGCTTTCCCATTTTCTATGAGCAAGTCTATTAGAAATCCCTTGTTCAACAGCTCCAAGACTTCCAATCTCAAAGCTACACACTCTGCTGTCGTATGACTGTTGTCTCGATGGAACTCACATCACTTTCGGGTGTCTTTTTTAGTAGAGTTCTCCCTGGAATTTGGGGGCCATTTTACTTCATTTCCCATTTTCTTAAGTACCGAGACCCACTCTCCTAGGGAAATCGTAAAGTTGTAGTCTGGGAGCCTGGGTTTGCTTGCTGGCGCTTCCTCCCGGTTCTTGTAAGGCTTTGGTCGTCTGTCAAAGTCTTTGTGGAAAGGCCTTCGTTCTCCTCTCTATTGAATTCTCATTTCCGAATGAGGGCGAGCAACTATGTCGCGTCGCCTGGAAGCAACATGTATTCTATCAACCTGCGAACTAGGAATATCTTCCCACCTTTTGTTTCTCTTGTCCTCTTCCCATCTTATTTCAACTTGGGCCCGCATCATGGCTTGGTCCATCGTATAACATCGAAACTTAGTCAACTTCTTGTAGAGTCCACTTTTGTAGAGTAGTCCATTCCGGAAGGCCTCCACTACTGTAGGTTGATGGAGATCCGGAATACTAATTCTCCCATTGTTGAAGCAAGCTACGTAACTCCGCAACGACTCCCCTCTCCTCTGCTGAATGGTATTGAGATCGTCCGTAGTTTTCTCGAGTTTACATGAACTTGTAAAATATTGCACAAATTTATCTGCTAATTGTTGGTAGGATTCGATTGATCAGTATGGCATGTTGATGAACTAGGTAAACGCCAGTCTTGCTAATATTTCTCCGAAGCACATACACATTCCAGCTTCCCATTGGTTAGGTGTCAAACCGATTGACATCATCTTGTACTTGTATTGTATTACATGGTCGTCTGGATCCGTGGATCCATCATACAGCTTCATTTTGGGCGGGCTAAATTTTCGGGCAGTTCAACAGCTACGATTATCTCCACAAACGGGGTGTCAGAAATCGCTCCAGCTCTGCTCTTCCTAATCGCCAGCTTTACCCCTGGTAGTCTGGACATGATTGCTTCTTTGAACTCCATCATCTATCTTCTTATGGAGGATGCAACTTGCTGAGTTGGGTCGAGCGTTGAAGTCGGGCTATGGGGAATTGGTGGGTTATCATCAATCTGCCCATCTGAAGTGGGTGGGAGTATTGGATTGCTAGGATTACTGGTTGGACCAGGGATGTCGTGGCAACTGAGAAGTTGAAGACATATGCTCCATCTGTTTTTGTAGACTCACATTGAAATTTTTCATGGTCAAATTCTCATATTCCAAGGCTTGTAGTCGCTCTTGGAGCATGGCAAGTTGTACCGCCATTGGGTGTAGTGTCTGTTCGATGTCTGAAGCCATTATCAAATGTTTTGTAGTGAACGAATCAGATGATTTTTGTTTGCAATAATTCGCTTAGGGCCCCACGGTGGGCGCCAAATTATGGATGTCGATTTTCACCAGAGGTCTACAATCGAGAATCTGTTTTGCGTCATTTTACAAAAAATATTTTTCGTAAAAGTTTCGCGAAGTTTCTATTAAATTTATGTCGCTATTTGATATCAAATAAATATGTTTAGGTGAAATATGAATAGATTATTCATATTAGATATTGAATAATTTATTCGGTAATTTGAAAAATTTTAAATGACGATTTCGCCCGAACAACGCTTCCGCTGCGCCCATCGCCCGAAACCCCAATATGTACTACATCAAGTTTGTTGATGATTTCACCAGACATCACTCGATATTCCCATTGATAGTCAAATCTGAGGCACTAAACACTTTCAAAATCTTTAAACTACTTGTTGAAAAACAGCTGAGTTTACCTATCAAGTCACTACAATATGATTGGGGAGGTGAATACAGAAACTTTGTTCAATTTCTGGAGTTATAATATATTGAGTTTAGACACAGTTGTCCACACACCCACCATCAAAATGGTGTTGTAGAAAGAAAGCACAAACAACTTGTTGAAACAGGCCTAACCCTTCTATCTCAGGCTCAATTACCATTGACATTTTGGTGGGATTCCTTCCTCACAGCTTCCTATTTTATAAACAGAATGCCCATACCTGTGTTGAACAACTTGTCACCCTATGAGAAATTGTATCACACCAAGCCTGACTACAACTTCCTAAGAGTTTTTGGGTGTGCCTGTTATCCACTTCTCAGACCATACAACAAGCATAAATTTGACTTTCACACTGAAAAATGTCTCTTCCTGGGTTACAGTCCCATACATAAAGGGTATGAGTGTTTTCATAAATCAGGTAGAATGTATATTGCCAGACATGTAACATTTGATGAGTCTGATTTTCCCTATAAGGAACTGTTTATCTCTAACACCGTCAGTCATTCTCCAATCAGTTCACATAGCCCATTTCCTATTCACTCCTTTATTATTCCTTCCTCCAGCTCTATTGTTGCTCCCAGCAGTCAAGACCACCACTCAGCTAATTCTCTGGATCAACAGGTACTTGACCACCAGTCCTCACAAGATACAGCCTATCAAAACATCCATACCACTGAACTTCAAAATCCTGACAGTCACTCTTCATCTTCAAACTCTCATGATACTTTACCCAACTCACATGATAACATTACTTATGTACCACACACTTTGAACACACATATATGTCAACCAGGTCAAAGTTAGGAATTTTCAAGCCTAAGTCTTACCTAGTAGTCACTAGTGAACTTGAACCATTGAATGTGAAAGAAGCCATATCTGACCCAAAGTGGTATCATTCCATGAAAGATGAGTTTGAAGCTTTAGAGAGGAATCACACCTGGTCTATTGTCCCAGCTGAATGTGCATCAAAGATTATTGGCACAAAGTGGATTTTCAGAATTAAATACAACCTTGATGGTAGCATTGTCAGGTACAAGGCAAGATTAGTTGCAAAAGGTTTCCATCAGACCCTTGGAGTGGACTTTTTTGAAACATATAGTTCTGTTGTAAAACCCTCCACCATTAGAATTGTGCTTAGTATTGCAGTATTCAATCATTGGAGAATAAGACAGTTGGATGTCAACAATGCCTTTCTAAATGAGCTGTTCAATGAAGATGTTTATATATCACAACCAAAAGGTTTCCTGAATCCCAAGATCCTTTATCATGTTTGCAAGTTGAATAAGGCTCTTTATGGCCTGAAACAAACTCCCAAAGCTTGGTACGAAAAGCTGAAGGCATCACTAACATAGTGGGAATTCACTGTCTCCAACTCAGATACTTCCCTCTTCATCAGACATTTTACATCAGATGTTGTCATGATTCTCATATATATTGATGATATCTTGATCACTGACTCTAACCAAACTTTAGTTGACAATTTCATTTTTAAGCTCAGCTCCACATATGCCTTGAAAGACCTTGGTGATGTCAGTTATTTCCTGGGAATGGAAGTCACTCCCTCTGCAGAAGGCTTGTATCTCTCCCAGACAAAGTATATATGTGATATACTCAGGAAGACACATATGTTGGAAAGTAAAGGGTGTCTTACATCAGCAAGCACGGGAAAAACTACAAACGAATGGAGGCAAACCATTTGAGAATCCAACTCTCTACAGAAGTATAGTTGGCTCACTCCAATATGTTACACTTACAAGACCTGAAATTTTGTACTCTGTTCACAAGCTTAGACAATTCTTGACCTATCCCACAACACTCCATTGGCAAGCTTGCAAGAGGATTCTGCGATATCTGCAAAACACATCAGACTTTGGCCTGCAATTTGTGCACGGTGGCAATTAGACCCGGCCGGCGGTTCGGTTCCGGTTCAGAACCGAACCGAACCGGCCGGTTTCCGGTTCCACACTTAAGTGGAACCGGAACCTAAAACCGAACCGGAACCGAACCGGTTCGGTTCGGTTCTTTTTTTTAATTAATTAAAAAAAATGAGAGTTAAATTTATAAATAAAAAAAATTTATTACATTGAAGAGCTTGAGCTTAAATTTTAAAAATTTAAGTTGCCTACATATCCTCCAAGGGTGAGAGGAATCAAAGCTCACGTAGTTCCATTACAAGTTTAAGACATATCCCCTTTGTAAATTATAATTTTACAATTATCAATCATCATTATCAGTTGATCCTTCGGCTCCGGTTCCGCTTGCACTTGTTGCAGAAGCATTGGTTGGCATATTTGACATTATGTTCTCGGATGAGCTTGCCATTTTTTTTTGAGAAATTAGGAAGAAAAATAAGAAATTGAATAATTGCGATGCGAATGATAACAAATTAACAACTAACTAAATTGTATTGAAGTAAGATTGAGAATTTGGTGTGATGAAATTATGAAAAATGAATCATATTTATAGAATTTTAGAATTTTTTTGATACCTAAAATGCCCCTAAATATAACCGTTTTATTACCGTTATTAGGGGTACATTAATAATTTTTATTTTATATAATAAAAATATATTTTTTAAAATATTTTTTTTTGGCAGGGAGCCGTTTGGCAGGGAGCCAAACGGCTCCCTGCATCCCCCAACGGCTATTAGCCGTTGGGGGCCGTAGGGTTCCTGTTGGAACCCTACGGTTCCACCGGTTCGGACCGGTTCGAGTTGGGGGGAACCCCCAACCGAACCGGTCCAATTCCGGTTCGGTTCCGGTTCCGGTTATTTCTGGTTCCGGTTCCGGTTCGGTTCCAGTTCCGAATCGGAACCGTGGCCGGGTCTAGTGGCAATCTGACTATCACTGGCTACTCATATGCTGATTGGGCATCAGATCCTGATGACCGTAAGTCAATAGGAGGTTACTGTGTCTATTTGGGGCACAACTTAGTTTCATGATCTTCCAAGAAACAGAGCATAGTCGCTCGTTCCACAACCGAGGCCGAGTATCGAGCATTGGCACTAGTGGCTTCTGAAATTCTATGGATGACCTATCTGCTCAATAAATTGAAGGTTACCATTTTGCAAACTCCCAAGATCTGGTACGACAACAAAAGCGCATAAGCAATTGCCAAGAATCATGTTTATCATCCTCGCACCAAACACATTAAACTTTATCTTCATTTCATTCGTGAAAACATAGCTTGAAAGGAACTGTTGGTAGAGCATGTTCCAGGTTTCAACCAGATTGCAGATGTGAGGCTAAACCGTTGAGCTTTGATCACTTTGCTGATTTGCGTTTCAAGCTAATGGTCTGTCCTAGAACATAAGCTTGAGAGGGGATGTTAGATTAATATATCTTGAGTGTTGTTTTCCCTGCCGACCTGTCAAATCTATTACAACAGATCAGTAGTTAGTTAGAGTTTTGTTAACGGTCAATTAGATTTCTGTTATTAGTCGGTATATAAAGCTTATAGCCTTTGTAATTCTTAAGCAGAGCAATAATCATAAATCTTGTATTGCAAGACTTACACATAATTCTCTCCAAAATACTTTAAGTTTTCTCTGTCATTTTCTTTAATTTACTCAGCTTCCAAACAGCTTGTTACTATCCCTAAGCTACCTATGACAACGTCATTGACTTGTTGTGCTCTTGTGGTCTTTGACTATGATGTCGCCTCTGATTTTCTTCTCTCTTGGTAACTTGCTCTGGTTGAGCACAATATTCTAAAAAATATTAGATACTATAAGACAACATTATAATATTCGTCAACTAAAGCTTTATATTTTGTATATTTTTTTATTGTGATATTTTTTATTGTGTAGGTAAAATACTATTTTGGAAACTCAACATGATAAATAAATATGAGATCTGAATTCCAGGACCCAGGAAACTAAAAAGAGTGTAACAACTAAATTCAAATCGGACTTGGAAAATATTCACCGTGTTTAGATTGACAACAAAATAAGCTTATGTTGTATTTAGCTACACATGTATTGTATTATTATTATTATGGAAGTGTCATCGAGATTTTTTATATATCATATTATATATATTATTTTGGAGATCCCACCAAGATTATATATATATATTGCCATCTACCAAAACACATTTCGGTGGATGACAATAATTTACAGATGCAAATGCATTTGCTTGGCATTGCATTTGCAATTTGTGCCGAAACCCTCTTATAAAAGGAGATGTTCGTCACCTCAGTTGGGAAGAGGGGAGAAAATGGAGAGCTCCCTCGTCCGGATGTGTTATTTCATTTTCTCCTCTCGGGGGATTTGAGGTAAGTATCATGTGTGTTTTATTTTATTTTTATTTTTATAATTTCTTTTTCTTTTATTAATAAAACTATGTGTGTTTTTATTTATATTTTGCTTTGTAAATTTGCATCGTGTTGGGGAAAAATGGTGAAGCTCTTGGTATGAAAATATATGTGATTTTTATTTATATTATATTTTATAAATTTTGATTATTTCCAAATAAAATTCGTACTCTTTTCAGTTTATTGTGGACTCCTGACTAGCTGTAGACAGTCTCCGATTGACACAAATAATACTTGAATTCCATAAATACGAGAGAGTGGACTATTAAAAATCTGAATTAGTTATAGACAATACAATTTTACATGTTTTGGCATATTTAGTATCTTGGAATGACTAATTATCGACGTGACGAATTACATGTGTTGGTATAATTAATACCTGGTAATCAATAAATAAATTGATTGAGAAATAATTATAATTTATATTTTATAACAAGTAAAAATTATTTTATATTTTTCATATCAAGAGTGGATCTCCTAACCATAATATTATTTTTATTTTATTAGTTGAATTATTATTTTATCATATTATATATATTTCATGAGGATCGACTTCGGACTTATCGAGTTATTTTATTACTTCAACACTCTTATACTTGAGAGTAAAGATCTACTTTGTGAGTGTGTTAAAATGTTACTGATGAACATCCGACATAATCGAGTATACGATGAGACATCTAAAATATAAAGGTTGTCACATCCCATCTCGTATCCTATAATATCTTCTATATCTATTGTCAATATCCTATAATATCTTCCATATCTACTGCATATGCCCCAACAATAGGCCGTGCAATCCAAACATTTTGATATCGAGCAAACGCCTCATTGTTTAGGCAGTAATAAGGAACCACACCAGCCATAACTTCGGAAATAAGTTCGGATTTTGGATCAAGTTCGGAGACAACTTCAGATTTCTTAAGAAACTTAAGAGAAAAGTTCGGATTTCCTAAGTTTGATGGATAATTCAGATATTTTTTATCGTATTATGTTCATTTGCAGACCCCGGCCTTATATATTTTTTTGAAACTTTGGAGATCCGAAGTAAAAACTTCGGATCTCCGAAGTTTCAAATAAAAAAAAAAATTGGTGTTGACTTCGGAGAATGTGACTAGATTGTAACTTATTTTGACAAATGATAAAGTTATTTTTCTGTTAGTTTTATTAAATTCCGTTGTTGAAAATTGAAACCAACCTTAAAATTGACAAATAAATTATTTTGGATACCCAAAATAATCGGGTCAGTACCCGATTACCACCTCTATTCATTTTAGGGTCGGGTAATCGGGTAACATTTTGGCGACTCATATACCTTGACCGCAACAACTCACTTCTCATCGGCGACGCCTGCAAGTTTCGGTAAATCTCTCTCTTCTCTCTCTCTTCATTTTCGTTATGATAATGTTTCCTTGTGACAATTCGATTCATCGTACGAGAAACAGATCGATATTAACTTGTTTTTGCTTTATATTTTATAAGTAATGCTAGGTTTAATTTTAAAAAAAGAGAAATTAGAAAGTGAATTAGGCATTAATGGCAAGCTGTTGTTATATACATACATTGCAGTGACGTTGTCCTGATTAAAGTCATCAACATGGCCTACGAAATTAACGAGCAACAAAGTAAGGATTGATTTTAT
Source organism: Zanthoxylum bungeanum (assembly GCA_019454045.1). Lineage (NCBI taxonomy): Eukaryota > Viridiplantae > Streptophyta > Magnoliopsida > Sapindales > Rutaceae > Zanthoxylum > Zanthoxylum bungeanum. The sequence continues at coordinate 260,142 of SKCR01004394.1, forward strand.
CAGTATCTATCATTTTCATTGCCTAATGTTATTATATGATGATTGTATCAAGTTTAATTATTTGTAATCATTTGATATGCACTCGTTATTTTTAGTGGCTGTATATTGTTTGTAGTTCGAAAAGGATTCTGATTATGGAATCAAGTTAATCAATCAGTATGCAACTTTGCTTGCAAACACTAGGGAGTTGACAGTAATCATCGACTCATCGTCCAAACTGATTGCGTCAAAACTAATGGTAGCATGTGAAGATAATTGTAAAAACAAAAAAAAAAATGAGGGACATAACATAATTGACATTTAGACAACTAAGACAAGCCGCAGGAAGTATTAGATCCGTCTATCTCTTTTATTTATCTTTACCTTAAACCATTATTTTACCTTTAATCCTCTTGGTTGTGATTCTTAAGTCATAATGCGTATGGAAGAAAATATTTAGTTAAACGTGCATACATATTGTGGTCAAAATACTTCTAGTTGAAGGTAAACTACAAAGATTCGTTTGCCATCTTATACGGAGAAACATTTGATTTATATGGATAGTTGAGAATCTACGATGTTTAATGAAATTGGTCAAACTCAATTCTTTTACGAATTTGTCACACAGTGGATCATACATGTTAACTTTTATCAAAATTTCTTGAATTTGGGTAACTGCTTAACCAAACCGAAGTCAAAAGTGGGTTTGGTTGATATTGTTTTGTAAAATGGGTAATGTTCCCATTGTAAAATGAATGAAATCGTTAAATTGAACTTAATCTAATTTTACCTATATGTGTGCCTGCGCGCGCTTGCACATGTAGTTTGTAGTTAAAAAAAACCGGAAAAAAAATTAATGGAATGTCACTTCATTAGTAGTTTCTCTCCTTGACAAATCATTTATTTTCCTCTATATTTTGTATGTGTTGCATGCCTTTTCCCTCTATGAAAATTGAGCTACCAATTATTCTACTTCATATCATGTATAGATTTAAATATTCTCTCTTTGAAATTATTAACCCAACCCATGCTTTTTGGATTGGATTGTTGCATTTATTTTCCAAGATATGGTCGAGTTTGTCCTTTAGTTGTATGATCACATTTTGGCTTTGAGTTCTTAAAAAAAGTGTACAATACATACTTCATGTTGAGTGTGGTGTTAGCATGTATTTCCTACAATTTCATTTGAAAATAGTGACGCTCATTGGGTGCCTCTGCTGTTTTATAGCTATGAATATCCTACTTGTTCATGAGATCTCTTGAACATTGAGTTAAGTAATTACTGTAAATTTTATAGATTTCAAATGTTGAAAGTGCGTTAAGCAGGTAATCTAATTTTGAGGTTACCTAACAAGCATTGAAATTTAACTAAGGATAATCTTCTCTTCATAAAACTAATATGGCTGGCACTTCCCCCCCTCTTTGGTGAACATAACAAGAACTGATTACTGAAAATGCTTTTATAGATATTAGTATTAGTATTTCCGGGCATTCTACTGCAATAATTGCCTAGTTATGAATGTACTGAATTACTTTGCCTATTCTTATTCTCAATATGTTTCACTTATATTATATATATTTGCTTTGTCTCTCAGCAATAGTGTCTTTTGTTTCGCAGAGATTGGATTAGGTCTCATTGGTTTTGGCATCTTTTTCACTTTTCTTGCTATCATTCTTTTCTTTGATAGAGGTTTGCTTGCTTTAGGGAATGTAAGCCCTTCTCTCTCATCATCTGACAGAATTTTTGTGACCTGAAAAAACTCCATGAAATTCTTACTTACTTTGATTTTGTTATCAGATACTTTGGTTGACAGGGGTGACCCTTTTGCTTGGTTTGAAATCGACTTGGAATCTCTTTACTAACAGAGCAAACTATAAGGTTAGGATACTTTACCTCCCTTCAATGCTTTCTTTCTTCTTTAATGACAGAAACAAAGTGTGAAATCCCTGTTGGCATGGAAATTGATTATGTGAGTTATGGAGACTATTTATCTTCCCACATTTATAGTTGTAGAAGAAGATGTAATAAAATCCAAAAATGAGTTATATTCTTAATATTCTAACATTTGTTTGATAATGATTTTAAAATCTGTTTTCAAATATGGCAAGTGCATATTACAAAAAAATATTTCAAAACCTATTTCGTTTCGTAGTTATATATTTATAAATTTTTATGAATTTCAGTTGTATTGGTTATTTATTATAACATATATGTAAACAAGTGGTTCATTTATATGAGCACAAAAATAGTTTATTTATGCGTTATGAATAAATTTTATTAAAATGCGATAATAAAAAATAACAGTTAGAAAATATGAAATTTTTTCATAAGATTCTAAGAGAAAATGATTCTTAATTCAATCTTTAGTTGACATGACCGACCAGTCACTTTAAATTTTGCATTTAAAGACACTTAGATCACTACTATGTAAAAAACATAGAATACAACTATTAAATGTTTTCTATCTTTTAATCAGATTTTAGATCTCTACTAAAAAAATTGTTTTTGGAAACAATTTTCCCAAGCAGGTATTTTTAGTAATCGTTGTATCCCTCGTTAGAAAACAAAAAAAAACAGTGATTAAATTCTATATCAAACGTGCTCTTAATTTAATCTCAAGTTTTCTTATTATTTATTTTGCATAATCCAAAAATTAACTTAAAGAAAATGAAAATGCCTTTTGGAATTGCTTCACATGAAAATTATATGCCTTCAGCCTTGATGTTTCTCAAAGTTTCTTATTATCTAATTTGTATATCCGAAAACAAACTAAAACAAAAAGATATGCCTTTCAGAATTGCGTCACTTGAAAATTAGGTGCATATGGTGATGTAGAAATGCTATATTTTATTATTATCCCTTTGTTCTGCAGGGTTCTGTTTGCTTTCTTCTTGGACTCTTTTTCTTATTTGTGCGTTGGCCGATTGTGGGTATAATCTTGGAAATTTATGGTTGTATTGGTCTCTTCGGGTTAGTATTCTTGTCATAAGCACTTAACTAGTATTAGTACCTGTGTTGCTCTAATCTTATTGCTTTTTTTGACAAATAATCTTATTGCTTTGACGTTTTGTTCTGTAGTGGCTTTTGGCCATCTGTGAAGGTTTTCCTCTATCAGATTCCAGTTTTCGGATGGATCTTACAGTATCCTCTTATGGTAAGCCTCTGCATTTTTGGTCTTTTTACTTCATTCCTAGTTGAGATTTGAGCGGTAAGCCTTTGCATTTTTTTTATCAGAACAATATTCGAGTGTTACAATGTGATGTCCCTAGAAAATCAATTGAATTCAATTTCATCTAGTAGTTCTGAAATCATACTTCGTTACCTTTCTTTATTAATTATTTATGATTTTTTTTTTTCATTTGCAGTCACAAATTAATTTATGCTTTGCTATTTATAATCTGCAGATTCTTGATCGCCTGAAAAGTGGCTAAGCAATATTTTGCGGACAAAGTGCTCTCGTGTTTTCCCCTGTAAAACTCAAGGTGATTATGAACGTAATCAGTTCTTTCCTTATAGTTTCACAATTTATCTTCGGCTACGAGTACCATAACAGATGGAGTAGGGTTCAAGTCATGTGACAGTCTATATTCGTTTTAGCTAACTGTCATGTTGATGTTGTACAAATTTATACATCAAAACTCATGAATGAACTAATTGAATATAACTTAGATTGAAATAAATCTATTTTCGGCGGGCAACTATGCGCGGCATGAGTTGTCCTCGTATATAGGGTGTGTGTGAGACAGTTCAAAATCATATTAAAAGTATTTTTTTAAGGTTAAAATTATTTGTAATTTATTGAAATTTATTGATAATATGTTCAAAATCGATACTCATGAATGAACTAATTGAATATAACTTAGATTGAACTAAATCTATTTTTGGCGGGCAACTATGCGCGGCATGAGTTGTCCTCGTATATAGGGTGTGTGTGAGACAGTTCAAAATCATATTAAAAGTACTTTTTTAAGGTTAAAATTATTTGTAATTTATTGAAATTTATTGATAATATGTTCAAAATCGATACTCATGAATGAACTAATTGAATATAACTTAGATTGAACTAAATCTATTTTCGGCGGGCAACTATGCGCGGCATGAGTTGTCCTCGTATCTAGGGTGTGTGTGAGACAGTTCAAAATCATATTAAAAGTACTTTTTTAAGTTAAAATTCTTTGTAATTTCTTGAAATTATTGATAATATGTTCAAAATCGCTACTCATGAATGAACTAATTGAATATAACTTAGATTGAAATAAATATATTTTCGGCGGGCAACTATGCGCGGCATGAGTTGTCCTCGTATATAGGGTGTGTGTGAGACAGTTCAAAATAATATTAAAAGTATTTTTTTAAGGTTAAAATTATTTGTAATTTCTTGAAATTTATTGATAATATGTTCAAAATCGATACTCATGAATGAACTAATTGAATATAACTTAGATTGAACTAAATCTATTTTCGGCGGGCAACTATGCGCGGCATGAGTTGTCCTCGTATCTAGGGTGTGTGTGAGACAGTTCAAAATCATATTAAAAGTACTTTTTTAAGGTTAAAATTCTTTGTAATTTCTTGAAATTTATTGATAATATGTTCAAAATCGCTACTCATGAATGAACTAATTGAATATAACTTAGATGAACTAAATCTATTTTCGGCGGGCAACTATGCGCGGCATGAGTTGTCCTCGTATCTAGGGTGTGTGTGAGACAGTTCAAAATCATATTAAAAGTACTTTTTTAAGGTAAAATTCTTTGTAATTTCTTGAAATTTATTGATAATATGTTCAAAATCGCTACTCATGAATGAACTAATTGAATATAACTTAGATTGAAATAAATATATTTCCGGCGGGCAACTATGCGCGGCATGAGTTGTCCTCGTATCTAGGGTGTGTGTGAGACAGTTCAAAATAATATTAAAAGTATTTTTTTAAGGTTAAAATTCTTTGTAATTTCTTGAAATTTATTGATAATATGTTCAAAAACGTTAATTGGGTAGTGCTCCGAAACTGACTCGGATGCCAACCATTTGGAAGCACTTTTGAGAGAAATGTTGAGAAACCCATTTCTTTTATTAAGTTTTGGATTGTAAATTAGGTCCTTCCACTTGAAACTGGAAAACGATAATTGTAAATTAGGTTGCATATTATAATATTAAAATTTTAATTTATTGACATTTCTTTCTATTCTATTCTTTTTTGATTTGAATGCCTTTTTGCAGGGGAGTAAATTGAGGCTTTTAATTTTTAATTTTTAATTTTTTTAATAATTACGACAACCATAGCAACAACAATCTCAACAATATTGAAATTAAAATGAAATTATCCATTGAATACTTATAAAAAATATATAAATTTTAAAAATTTGTTTATCCGTCCATTCAGAAATTGCAAAGTTTAATCAAAAGTAAAGAAAATATTAACTTAATTTGTATCATATGTATACACAATATTTGACTCATGTTTTAATGGAATATCCAAATTTAGTATAAATTTAATACATCTTACAATTTTTTGATGATCCGATAAGTAAAGTTTCAAGATTTGTATAATTTTAATAACGTGTCAATATTTGGTTTATCAATATATTAGAGTAAAACAAACATGATTATTTTTTGGCGTGTTTCGAAATATTAGTTTAAGTCTATGTCTCCAAAAAAAAAAATTTGATTCGTTGGAAATTCCGTCGTTAAATCACTCATTCCGGACTTAAACGGAACAGGTAAAATCTCAAACTTCTTAGATTCGAACCAAAGACCTCAATATCAAATCTTAAATCATATATCACTAAGTCACGCCAATTGGACACTCCAATTCCAAACACCATGGGCTTGATTTGATAAACAGTGACTTTTATATCCCATGACTTCAAAATAACGATAGTTGTCAATTAGGTAGCAGCTCAAAGTAGACTTGGCCGGCGGTTCGGTTTCGGTTCGGAACCGAACCGAACCGGCCGGTTTCCGGTTCCACACTTAAGTGGAACCAGAACCTTGAACCGAACCGGATTTTTTTTTTAAATTTTGAAAATTAATTAAAATAAATGAGATTAATTTTATAAATAAATAAAATTATTACATTGAAGAACTTGAGCTTAAAATTTTTAAAAATTTAAGTTGCCTACGTATCCTCCAAGGGTGAGAGGAATCAAAACTCACGTAGTTCCATTACAATTTTAAGACATATCCCCTTTGTAAATTACAATTTTACAATTATCAATCATCATTATCAGTTGATCCTTCGGCTCCGGTTCCGCTTGCACTTGTTGTTGCACTTGCAGATGCATTATCGAACAAATCTTCAAAATCACCGGGGGCATCTTCTTGTTGTCTCAGATCAGCTCAAGTCCAATCATCCACACAAGCTGTTGCTTCTAGAGTGATTGGATGTAATGAATATCGCATAGCTTCCAATATATTGCCTCCCAAGCTGAAGGCTTGCTCAATCGCAACTGTGGAAATAGGTGCTGCCAATATCTCTTTAGCAATAATTGATAAAACATTATATATATTTTGATGTCGGTTCCACCATTCAAGGATTTTAAAATTTTTACTAACTAAACTTTCAGTAGAAAACTCGAAATTTGTAGATAAATAATTATCTAATTCGGGGTTATTAGTTGTCGTATCCCTAGCTTTTTTATTTCGTTGTAATAACCAACGATCTTCTGCGCTAAGTCTTGTTTGAATTACCGGTTCGCTACTACTAGATTCACCTAATGTTTCTAAGTTATATCTTACAATATAATCATTAAATAAATCAATTAAATCATTTCTTAATTTCGTCATTATTCTTGTAATATCAATTTCAGTTAATATTCCTAAATAACCATAGTAAGCTTGTAAAATATCATTCAAACCTTCTAATTTAAATCTAAGATCAAAAAACAGCAGTAATAAGATAAAGTAAATGAATTTCTCTAAAATAATGCAACCATTTTACCTTCATAGCAGTAATGGCTTCGAACAAAACATAATCATTAGGATCGATACTTTCAGCATGTTCATCCAAAGTACCAACAATATTCAAACTTTCAAGAACAAATATCTAAAAAAACTTTTAAAATATCTAAAAAAATTTCACAAATATCCCATTGACTAGGATAAAGTGTGATATTTTGAACATGTTGAGAAAAAAAACTACATAATGCATCTTTGTATTGAAATGCTTGACATAAAAGAAAATAAGTTGAATTCCAACATGTTGTAACATCTCTTGAAAATTTAATCGGTTTAATACCATTTATTTTACAAAACTTCGTCAATTCTCTCCTAACTTGAGAATATGACCAAATACAGTTAAGTGTTGTTTTAATTAGATCAATGAAATGTGATAATAATTTTAGACCGTCTTGAACACATAAGTTAAGGACATGACATGTACAACGAATATGAAAAAATTGACCCCCTAAATTTGGTTGACATAAGGATTTTAAATCATTGATGGATGCAGTATTTGCAGATGCATTATCAAATCCAATTGTTAAAATTTTGTGCAGTAAACCATATTCATCAAAAATTACCTTCATCATTCTATAAATATTATGTGCAGTATGTTGGTCATCAAAAACTCTAAATGCAATAAGTCGTTTTTGCATGGTAAATGATGCATCAATCCAATGACAAGTCACACCCATGTATGAGTGTGTTTGCCAATGGTCACTCCAAATATCAGAACATATAGAAATACGACATTTCATCTCTTTAAATATTTCATTTAAAATAATTTTATCATCTTTATATCATTTAAAAATATGACATTTTGTTGTGTTTTGAGTCATTTTACATGCAGAAGGGTTTAAAGCATTATGCACGTAATTAGTAAAATGAAATTTTTCACCAAAGCTTAAAGAAAAATTTGCCATACAAGTTAATTTCGCAAATTCTTCTCTATTTTTTGCATCAGAATATTTAAATAAATCTACAGCACTCGTACCTCTACTAGATGATGCGTACCTGGCCATTTGAGTTTGCGTCGTATCAATGTCAAGTTCAACCGGATGATGTTTTTCCATGTGCTTGATCATATTGCCGTATCCATCAGAAAATTTATAGGTAACCCCACAATATGTGCAAATTGCTCGTTGTGTATCATCTTCTAGGCGTTCCAAATGAAAATGAATTTTGAAAATATCCGAGGACCGAGCCTTAACTTCTCTTCCCCGTGATTGTGCACCGACACTAGGGCCGCTCTCTTGGGTTGGCATATTTGACATTATATTCTCAGATGAACTTGCCATTTTTCGTTTGAGAAATTAGGAAGAAAAATAAGAAAATTGAATAATTGCGATTTGCGAATGATAACAAATTAACAACTAATTGAATTGAGATTGAGAATAAGATTATAAGAGAATTGTATTGAATTGAGAATAAGAGAATTATAGAAAATTAGAGAGTTGAGAATTTGATGTGTTGAAATAATGAAAAATGAATCATATTTATAGAGTTTTAGAATTTGTTTGATACCAAAAATGCCCCTAAATATAACGGTTTTATTACCGTTATTAGGGATATATTAGTAATTTATATTTTAATTTATAAATTTATAATTTTTTTTTCATATTTGGGCAGGGAGCCACGGCTCCCTGCCCCCCAACGGCTACTAGCAGTTGGGGAGGGTTCGTGTTGGAACCCTACGGTTCCAACCGGAACCGTTGAATCGGTGGAACCGTACGGTTCCACAGGTTCCGACCGGTTCAAGTTGGGGTCGAACCCCAACCGAATCGGTCGGCCACGGTTCTGGTTCCGGAACCGGAACCGTGGCCGGGTCTAGCTCAAAGGAGTAAAAGAAGGCCAAATTCTTTGGAAGTGATTGAGCCAAATTCTAAAAATAACCTTTCTAATTTCTTTTGATTCATTTTTCTGAATTCTACATACATCTAATACAAATTTATTCTCCCCTGAATTAAAGTGTTATTTATTAATATTTATAAAATATTAAAAAAATTCAATTTATTTAACTTTAAAGTTTAAATTAGTATTCTTTATGTATTTTTTAAAATCCGAATTTAAATAAAAAATATTGATTAAATTTTTAAAGTCAGACTCATTCACCGACCGTAATTAACCACCATTTATTTTCTAGATTTTTATCCTTGTGATATCCCAGTTTTTGAGAATTTGTAAAATTGAAAGGAAAAAAAAATCTCATTTTGATGCAATGGGCTCATCCGTGATCGAAAATGAGAGTGCGATTCTCAATCTCATTCTCTGAAAAATCAAAATCGACAAAAAAACAAAAAGAAAAAAAAATGTGTTCATCGAGGCTGGAAAGTATAAGGCTAGGGACCGTAATTGCCGGAATTGCGAATTTAGCGGTGGTGATTCTTGGTGGGTTTCTTGTTTATGTGGCGTTTCCTTCTTGTGATGCCCACAAATTGTTACCGATTGCCGTGGTTTCAGTGGCTGCCGCCTTTAAATTTGGTGCCATGATTAAAACTGGGATTGCCCAAGAAGAAACTGCCAAAACTGTTATCGATTCTACTGTTGATTCTATCATTCGCCATCAAAGACGGGTACTATTTTTCTTTTTCTTTTTTATTTTTCCAATAATGTTAATATTGATTGTGGATATTAGGATAGTCCAGCCCACAAAGCTTCCCACACAGTTGTTCAATATATACGCAATCTTATCTTATTTTTTATTTTTTGCAAAAATACTACTCGAATTTGTGACCTTCTAATCACAATGGAATAACCTTATATGATTGTAGATATTGATAATTTAAAATTTATTCTCATGTCAAATTGAATTTGAGAATGTTATTAATTTATTTGGTGACACCTAAGTTGATGTGGAATGAATTTTACGAAACAACGATTTCGGGTAGCTGACTCATGTCCCCACCTAGTGGGAAAAAAGCTTTGATTGGTTTGGTTTGATATTATTGGTAATTAAATAGCTCTATAAATAATTTATTGAGCATGATTTCCTTGGAGACCAACAATTTGTTCATGCTCTCTCTTGAGCTGAATCTTACTGTTTATGATAACTTTTTGTTATGTGGCTTCCTTTGAGGAGTGTTGGATTAATTGTATATGTTTTTTCGATTATTAATTTGTGATAAAAGAGATTTGATATATAGCAATGAGAAGATTTTTGTACTTTTGGGGCATTTCTTATGTTTCAAATTTTTGGATTTTTTAACATTTTTCTTTTGTTGTATTTAGTCATAACTAATTAAAAAACTTCTTCCATTGAATATAGCCAACTTAACTTATGTAAAACATCCGGCTAAATTCATTATTTTAATCATTTTTAAATTTTTTTTTCAAAGAATAATGGAAAATGAAAAATAGGAATGTGATGAGGAGAATCATGGATGGATGAGTAAAATGGAAGGGAAAAACTGAGGCAATTTTCTTTGAGCAGAACATTTAAGCCATGATTATGTCACAAACATCAACATGTAACTTGTAATATTAAAAAAATTCTTAATACCTATGTAATGATGTTATTGATTTCTACGTGCATAAAAGTAATTAATTTTTTATTTTCTTTTGCACGGACAGATAAGGTATAAAACATGGTTGTGGTGGACCCGTTTTGCAATTGTAATTGCATTCTTTCAATTTGTGAGTGCAACTTATCTTTTGTTCAACATGGCAAACTGCATTTCTAAAGATGGAGATCATCCAGGTCATTGTGTTTTAGGTAAGATGGTCTATTCCTGCATTTGTTTGCTGTCTTTTTTATTTTGGTTGTTGTTATTATTAATGTTTTTACAACATGGTTTAGAAAGAAATTTTGCTATGATGTATAGTTTTTAGTTAATACACTTAATACGCATTTTTACTAATAAACTTTAGGCTTCTAATTGTATGCGTGCCATTTAGGCTAAGCAAAGTTTTTGATGTTTTCCTATAAAATTCTAAATTTTACTGCTTCATTTGCTATAGATACTGTTTGTAGAATGTAGATATAATTCTACTAATTGTATATAGGAATTTGTCACCTACCTTGAAATCCCACCATTTTCATGAAGATGATTTTTGCTTTTAATAAAGACATGCCGTGAAGGGTTAATCTAAAGGTAATCTCTACAATCATTTAGCTAAAATGGTCAACTTCCTTCTCACAAGATTAACAATCCCCAAACCACCATAATCACGAACTCTAGAAACAAATTCCCACTTAATTGAATGATTTTTGTTATATTTTTTCAGTCATATAGTGATTTGCTGCTTGATTCAAATTAGCTTTGGCGAATTAATGCACTCTGAGAAATAGAGTAATCTTTGCACTCATACATTTGGGTGATGAAGCTAATACTTTATTATATAGATCAATAAATAATTTTAAGAGAAAAATAGGAGCAATAAGACTCACTCTTTCAGATTTTTAGCCTCTACAAGATTTCACTATGAAAGAGAAAAGAGATTACAAGAGACTAAAATAAACTCAAGCCTTCACCCCCCTAATATAGTGAGTATTATCCTATTCTTAGTAGGACTAATATTCCATTTTCTTGTACAACTTGAATTCCACATTGATTAAGTTAAAAACCCTACGAGGAAACTACAATTAGAAATAGATCAGGAAACCTATTTTAAATTATACAAATCCATATGAGAATAGGAGTAATATTTCCTAATTAGTCTTCATACATCTAATACAAATTTAATATTTTATGATGCAGGGCTTGCTTCAGACGGTAACGGGTGGATTAAAAAGATATTGGTTTTATTTGTGATTATGGTTTGCTTTGTAGCACTAGTTCCATGTGTTATAGGATCTGATGTTTTAAATTGGAGATCATTTTATGCAACCCAAGATGATGTGTGGAAAGCTCACTATCATGAAGTATTTGATCATAGTATTCGGGAGATCATGTGCTGTTTCGGACGTGTTGAATACTTGTAAGTTGGTTTTTTGAACAATGTATAGACATTAATTTGTTACATCTAATTACAACTTTTATTACATCTCCAGAACCGTGGCTGAGGAAGATGAAATATATTCAGTAGCAAAGTTATTGGGTGATCTTGTTGCTTATCGTGCATCAGGCACTGGTCATTTAGAAGTTTTGGCAGGTTCGTGTTGACCATTTATAGTTTCATAGTCCATATTGATATAGCTGTATGTATCTAGAATTGGGAAAAAATAAACCGAATTGATTCCAAGTGATAGATTGGATCGGTTTGTATCATGAAAAATCTGTTTTTGTTTTGCTTGGAGCAAATCGATGACTGTTGGATTGGTTTTCCATTTGGCTGCATCTCAAACTGACAAAAATTGATCAAATCCAATTTACTTGAAAATTTTCTTATTTACTGATGTGGTAGCGTTACATTTGCTTTTACAATCAAAGTCATTATTGGTTACTTAGGCTAGTGTGATAGTCATTAAGAGAGGAGTTTGATTAAGAAAAAAAGGAAAAAAATGTTTGGGTCATGGGTGATTGAAATGTGAAGAGTTTGGGAAAAAAAAGGCCTTTAATGTATTTACACAACTATTGGAGGGTAAATAGGTTTTATTAAAATTAACCGAACAACATTAAAGGGAAAATGAATCCCAGACTCTCCTGGTTTGTCATAATGGATAGCTAGGCTCCTATCATTTTAAAAATAGTCATCCAGAAGTATTTGTGTTTGTGAATTCCATATATGTGGAGGAGATAAGGGCATTATAATAATCTTAATGAATATTGTAGTACAATAATCTTGATAGGTATAGTACACTAATGCCCCTGTCTTCATGAAAATAGACAGAACTCATTAATTGAATGGAGTTTGAATTTCCATGTTTGAAAAAAAAAACAATGGGAGTCAAGCTGTTAATTTTTGCTGGACATTGAGACGTCCTTCTATTAGTTCATATATTTGGATGAAGCTAGGGGGATTGTAGTATATTATTCTTGATCAACTATTTTGATTTTGCCGTTGTTTGTGTCAACATCTTTGTTTTTGCAGTTATTTAGCTTAGCTGAAGTTGATTTCGAAAAAGAAATGAGAATTTTGTTATAGCTTTTTGCATAAACAAAAGCATATATAAAACATATTTTAATATCATTTATCTGATAATATAAATCATATATGGGCTGTTTAGGTTTAACTTTATTGCAAAAGCATAGCCAGCCCTCAATATCTTATGAAGAATTTTTGGAGGCACCTAAAGATCGACTTCAGGGTGCTGCTACTTTTCATAAATTTGCTGAAGCTGCCTACACAGTATTACCCCCAAACCATTTTTTTCTTATAATGAAAATATATTTTGTATATAAGTAGCTTACATGAAAGTAATACGTGGTGCAGGGTCCATTGCTGGATGTTGGAAGAAATCTTGTCTTGTTTCCTTGTGCGTGGCTTTATAGACAAGGGGTTTTGACTTTATGGACTCGTAAGAGGTTGATAATCATTCAAATTGTTTCAAAGTTATGCGGTCTCAAGGTTTATTTATTTATTTATTTTAACCAATGAACACAATATCTATTTATTTTCTTCTTAGGCGACCTGTACTTGATGGTGATAACTGGTGGCGCGGTCATGCGACAGCCTTTTTAAAATACATCAATTTATCACAAGAAATACTTCGACGAGGTCGTGTTTCTAAGGTTTGTTTATTGATGATGTTGACACTTGTTGTCTTAGATCCATATCCTTATGAGATTCGACCCATTTTTATTTTTAATTTAACATCACAAAAGTTTTCTTTTTGCTGGAAGGATTATGACTTTTGAATAAATGGTACTTTGTATGCTTTCTGAATTGTTTATCAATGGTCTTAGGTAAATTATACTAATTTAGTAGTCAACAGTCTATATTTCCGTATTGCTTTACTTTGGCCTAAAACATATAGCATATTGCAAACACATAACAAGATCATGAAAAAAACAAGATTCTATATTGACTGTAAATCTGGGACACTCAGATTTTTTGGCTATATCTTTATTACGTACTTGTCTCTTTTCCAGGAAAGATGCAAAGCTACATACTTCATTTTGGTTTTACATCATCTAAGATCTGTAGTGATTGCTATAAGAGGAACTGAGACCCCAGAAGACCTCATAACTGATGGTTTAGGCAATGAATGCTTCCTATCCACAGAAGATTTAGATGGGTTATTAAAGCATGTCTCTCTCTCTCTCTCTCTCTCTCTTAATTATGCCGTCAGGCACATGTACTAGCACTCACACACACGTACATACATAACTATATACATGTGCACCTGTACACTCTATGCTGTCAAAGCCGGAAGGTGGGGCAAGGCGTTTTAGTAGTTCAATCTGCCCAAGTGCGCCCAAGCATTGCCTTTGACTAGTCAAAGGGAGGGTTGACTAGTCAAACATATAAAATTTTATCTAATATATAAAGAGTTAATAACTTGAAATACCTAAGCACCGCCTATGGTTGTTTGAAAACCTGCCCAAGGGCCTAACAAGCAGGTGACACCTTTAACAGCATGGTGTACGCTTCCAGTAACAGTTTGTATTAATTCAATATTTATTCTTGTTTGCAACAGTGGTAATATTAAACCTTATGTGAAGCAAAGTGTAGAATCATCTTTCCCGCACTATGGGCACTTTGGTATAAGGGAGGCTGCAAGGGAGCTTTTCATGCAAGTTGAAGGAAATCCTATAGGTGACAGTGAGTATACCATTATTAATATTGTTAACCTTTCTTGTTCTAACTTTTTTGTATACTCATTTTATTAACGTTGTTATTTTCTAAATTCTATATATATAGAAAAAGGGGGGGGGGGGGGGGGTGTTCAGAAACTAAAACTTTAAATAGCTAGCTGAAACCTTGATAAAAATTGAAAAGAAATCTGTTTTTTCAATAAAGAAAATAGAAATCCTGAAAACCAAAGTGACCAAAATAACACGATTAAAACAAAAATACGAAACATTAATGCCAGAAAATAGGAAAATAAATTAACCTTGCCTATCCTACATCAATTTCTCCAAGGTTGGAGAGATTATGCATTAAAGAGCATTCAAAAGCTGAGATTTCTGCAACTACCTGAGGGCTGGTCGACCATATGAATTTGGTTGATCAGACTGATTCTTGGTCAACTGGGCAGCATAAAACTTCATTTTAACAGCAATTTTTTTTCTTAGGCTGTAAATTTTGTGTGTATATATATTGACCAATAAATGTGTGAATGAGTGATGCAGGTTCTGGTTCAACCGGCTTCCTCTCATCACTGCTTGGAGCTGGAAGTGAGTGTGATGGTTATAATGTACAAATAGTTGGACATTCTTTGGGAGGTTCCATTGGTACATTTTTGGGACTACGAGTATGGCTTCTCTTTTATCTTTTGATGTACGTCTTTTCTAGTTATTTTTTTGCTGAAATAGGTGATTAATGATTATGTAGCAATAAGGGAGAAACAAAGCTGATTTCCTTGATCCACTTGGCACTAACCTTCCATTAGTTATAGGTCAAAGGTGCTCAGCAAGGTCTCCTTATCTTAAAATACCAAGTACTTATTTAAGGTTTAATTAATTAAGGAAGTTGGCAACTTTAAGCGTATCAAGGGAATCAGTTTGACTAACATGATAACTAATTTCCTGGTGAATTGAATCTGCCTTCATGTGCACAACTTATTTCATAGCTAAGCTTTGAACTAATAGATTGCACATTCAATTTAACGGACAGGATTCTAGTGAATCGGTTTAATCCATCCGCATGCGTTTTTCTATTTACTTACGCCAAAATTGTATTTTGAGTAGCAACTAAAAAACAATTTTATTTCTTTTTGTAGCTATATAGTAGATTTCCAAAGTTACATGTCTATACATATGGGCCTCTTCCATGTGTTGATACAGTGGTAGCAAATGCATGTACAGAATTTGTCACAAGGTAATTTTTCATAGCCATTCCATGCCATGAAGCTTTCCAGGCAAGGCATATGCTTTCTTTTTCTGCAAGTTTCATGTTTTTTTCATTGTAAATTCATTTAGCTTTCTGCAGCATTGTATACGACAATGAATTTTCTGCACGCCTTTCAGTTCAATCGATCATGCGGCTTCGTGCAGCTGCGATATTGACATTGTCACAAGATACAACAACTGAAAAGACCTTGATTTTTCGACTTGCACAGCGATTTCTCTATGCCAACGGGTGTGAAATACATCAAGTTGATGTAAACAATCAATCTGAGAATCACCAAATCTATCGGGGTACTTAGTTTTAACACTAAATCCGCTTTAAAGTGAATGATTATGCACTTTTGTTTTGTTTTTATGTTTCTTTTCTTTTTCTTTTTTTTTTCCCTTTTAATTTCTCTTTAGGGGACAATAAGGAAATGAAGAGAGACTTTTCCCTCCTGAACGAAGCTGCTGCAAGCTCTTCAAATCAAAATGTTATCGTAATTGATGATGATGACGAGTTCATTAACCCATTCCATGATATTACTGCTGAAGTAAATCGATTAGGTGATCCAGTGTGTCGATTTATGGAAAGTATCCATAAATCCGAAAACGTGTTAGCTGGAAATCCCGTTGAGATGTTTTTAGCAGGCCTTGTAATTCATGTCGTGCCGCAACATGAAAGCACGAACACGCCTCTGTGGACAAGCTGGAGAAGACAAAAGGAAGGTTATAAAGCTTTTATAGCAAGTAGAGAAAGCTTCAAAGATATAGTTGTGTCACCATCAATGTTCCTCGATCATCTTCCCTGGAGGTATCTTGATCACTACTGAACTTCTTTCCAAATCATTTTAATCTTCTTGCTTTGAATGATATATGGCAACTCTTTTAACCCAATTGTACATGTTTTTCAGATGTTACCATGCCTTGCAGAAGGTATTGGAAGCTCAAAATGCCGAAGGCGCAGTGGACGAATCTCAAATCGTGTGATTTAGGGTTAGTTTGAGAGTTCTACTTAATTACCTTTTTTTTTTGAAGCTATTATCAAGAGATTTCAAATAATTTTGACATTGAGAAAATATTTTTAATATGATTTTAAATACTCACAAACCAGCATTAGTTTAGAAAATGCAATGTCCCTTTTAACAGTTGCATATCTCTTCTACGAAAGGTGCTTTATAGGCTCCGGCTCTTATAATATCTCCACAAGTAAAATCAATTACTGATATAGCTTAGTCGGATGAAATGGTCAGCTGTCCAAAACAAGCGGATCACGAGTCGGGTCGGGTCGAGTCGTCAGGTGCTGATCCTCATTCGGGTCTGTAGACCCATGACAATTATCGTGGGCTCGAATCCGGTGTGGGCACATTGAGGGCTGTCCGTGTCAAAATCCGTGCCGATCCCATAATTTATTTTAAGAAAATGATAATAAAATATTTAACCCATTAAAAAAATTTAATCACCCTTAAAATAAAATACTTTTACTCAGAGAGAGTTTTTGTCACAAAATTTTGACAAACACTGAAATTTGGCGTTTCAAAATAATAAACAGAAAATATAGATGGACCAAAACACCATAATTTAAGATGGTTCACTCTCTCAGTCATTTAAATAAATAATTTTTCTTTTTCTTCTTTTTAAAAAAAAAATAATAATTATTTTATTTAAATAAATGATTTTTTTGATTTTCTTATTTTAAATTTAAATGAGAATAGTACCCCTACTCCTTTAAATAAATTAATATTTTATTTAATTATTTTATTTCCTTATTTTACTTTTTTAATTTAATTATTTAGTTATTTTGTTTTATTTTTTATCTCATAATTTTTTTCTATTTTACTTATTTAATTTTCTTTTGATTATTTATTAATTTATTTAACATAAAATAAACGCAAAAAAATATATAAGATTGATTAAATAAGTATATATAACCACAGTGTTTTCAAATCGGATCGGACTGGTCGGTCGAACTGGGAACCGGCCATGAGTCCGGTCTACAAAATCCCTAAAATGATCATGTAAAAAATCAGTCAAATCGGTCAAAATCAATGAACCGGCTAGATTTTGAATTATTTTTTTTTGAGTTCCAAATCATTTTGTTTTGATGCTAGGAATTTGTAGAAATAATGATTGTATTTTTTACACGTACTGTGTAATTTTTGTATTTTTATATATTCATTCTAATTTTTAATTAAATAAAATTATTTATGACGTGAGTCGGTTTTTCCGATTCGACAGATCGAACTTTTTAGATCATTGAATCAATCACCGGTGTGGTTATTAAAACAATACTACTACTTTTATAGAAGGTGTGTTATCTTGTTCCTTCTAATATTGGAGATTAAAGATTAGAGAACAGATCGTGCTTTGGAGTCAAGCAAATTAATCTTAACTTGTCAACCAACTAAAATTGCATTTCCATGTTTTGATTCTATGGTCAAGATATAAGTAACTTCCAGGAAGAAGCAGAAAAGACCTTGTTGTATGAAATTTCCACTATATACGGATGCGGATGTAATGAGAGATCCCTTAACTTATTAACTTCCATCTATGGATTTATAGTCATCGACTTTACATTAAGGCTGAGGTAGAGAGATCAGGCCGGTCCCGTAATTCCTCTTGTTCTTTAGTAGTTTTTTTCAGTTTGAATATGTATTTTTATTGGTTACGGGCTTGAGTCTTAGGATTTTCCTAAGTTTATATTCGAGTTTTTATGGTCGTGTAATTACATCCTTGTGATGTTTTTATATGTAATTAATTTCAATTTTTTTTAAAAAAAAAAAAAAAACTTATTAAGTTAAATGACATAATAAAATATAGAGAAAACACATATTTTAATACAATGTTATTTGTCTTTTAGCATATTTAAATACCGTGTTTATGTTAAGAGATACACTAAAAGACAGAAAAAATATGGATTTCAATATAATATTATTAATTGTCTTTTAGTATATTAAAATGTATGTTTTCTCTATCTTTTAATATGTCTATTCATTTAATATAAGTTAAGGGATCCCTAATTAGATCTTTACTAATACACACACATAGTGATGAGATTCTAATAAGGATGTATTCATTTTAATAAAATGATGACCAAACTAAAAGTTAAGAAAAACATGGGGAAATGGGTATAACCCCCCGGTATTCGACAAAACTCATCAAAATCTCCATAATATTTAAAAACTAAACAAAACCCCTTGGCTGTTATAACAAAACCCCATGATAGTAGAGTTAGCAGAAAATCCTGAATCTTAATCGCGATCCCATCCCATTTGTCCGGAATTCGAGATGATTTTTTTGTTTTGAATGAAAATTTTGGTTAGGATTCGGGATAATTTTTTTTATTTCGAATCTCAAATTTTAGTCTTAAAAAGTCCCGAATCCCAATATTAGGATTTAGGATCCCACAATATTTGATTTGAGATTCGAGATGATTTTTTATCCCAATTTAAAATACCGATCGGGATTCGACCATTTCTTCATCCTAAATTGTAATCGGGATGAGACGAGATGAAACTCAGTCGGGATGAGATGTCCCAATTACCATCACTACTTGATAACATTACGTAGATGGTTTCGATTAGTTTTGTCACCATATATAAGGAATTATACTCATTTTCTCGAAAAACATATACTCTAATACAATTTCTTTCATCGTGTAATTGGAACCCACTAAAGAACAAGGACCAAAGATTTCCAAGATCCTTTTTAATAATGACTTCCAAGGTCTTTTTTAATAATGATTTCCAAGTGCTAAAGAACAAGGACTTTCATGTAATTTATGGAGAGATAAGATGCTTGAGAGGGAAGTTGTTGAATTGTAGAGAAAGTTATTCATGCAAAATAGAAATTAAAAGGCCGCCGAATTTTGATTTTTACAAATTAGATGGTTTCACACATAATTAATATCAATAATTGGAATCGTACCCATATTGCTATAATTTGCTATACATAAAATGTGTGATCTCCTGATGTGTCTCATGTGAAAAATGAAAATGTGATTAAGACAAATTCAATGGTACTATGATAGTGGTGTTGCACATTTTTAATATTTAATTTTCTTATTATAAGAGAAGTTTTTAAGTCAATATTTTATTATTTAATCTAATGACAATTTAATTTCCTTCTCACCTATATGAGCGAGATTCATTTTTAAGTCACTTCTCTTATTTACCTGTATAAGTAATAATATAGATAGTATAAGTAATGTTGTCTGATTAGTGTCATTAAACAAGAAATCAACATGCAAACAAACAAATCAAACCAGAAAATCAGATCTAATATGCATAAACACTAGAAAACCTTAAAATTTGAAGCAAATCCGACATTTTGAAGTTGGGTGACCTGCTGCGAATACACCCATTTTTCTTTTTCTAATCACCCCTGAAATTCAGCTTAGAACTTAAGTTTTCGAAATCGAAAATGAGATCTGTAAAAATCGACATAAACTAGACACATGAAGGTTCGTTCTATTAAAATTTCAGCCCTAAATTCTATCTCAATTAATTGCAGTGAATTTTCGAAGCACATTCCATGATTCATATTCTAATTAAGTTACCTCTATAAAAAAAAAATCATCGCAGAAACCTCAAATTCCTTTAGCGAACCAAAGGAATACCAGCCAAATTCTAAAATCAGTGATGCATGCTTTGTTTTATGTTTTCTTGACTTATGCTTTAAAATTCTTTTCAAGTTTTGAGATTTTAAATGGATGAAGAATATGCATGATGATTATATATTTCCATCTCAGCGCTTGTTTAATATTTTTATGATTTCTGAACTATCTATATGTTTCCACTGAGATGATCGATTGATGATATGTTTCTGCCCCGACGCTTGTTGCATGTTTTATGTTTCTATAACTCATCATATGTTTCCGTCGGGGTGCTTGTTAGGGTCTCATCCATCTGAAATGAGTATACCCGCAACCTTGTTGATAGGGGATTATTCGTTCCTCGCTGAGTCTATGTGCGCAACTTGGGCGTTGAGCGCTTGATATGTTTTTGACGATGCATGCATGAAAAATGATTTACTGATATGTTTTGGATTTTCTCATGATTTTGTTATTTTTAGTATCCACTCACCAGGGCGTTCAAACGATCTAACCCCTACCCCTACTCCTAGATTATTTGTTTTGCAGGTTTAACCGGAGGACGAGCTTGAGAGGATTGATACTGATGGCAGTCACTAGGGTATTTGGGTCCAACAAATTGAATACAGAGTTACAGTCCAGTCAGAGTCATAGCATAATTGCATGCATACCCCTGAATTGAATAAGTCGTTGTAATAAACTAAAAGTGTCTGGTACAAAATTGTAAAGAGAAGTATATTTGAGTCTACTGTTATAGGTATTCAATTACATTGCATGTTGTTGATTTGGGCTATGGTCCCATGTATGAGTTAATATTTGAGATAGAGATGTATGATGGATTATAGACAAAAAGTTAGAGGCTTAATTAGGGGGATAGATCAATCTATTCCATGTCGGTAGCAACTCCAGGAAAGGAATGTTACAATAAAGCCCGAGCCCGGCCCGGCCCAGAAGACCCCCGGGCCGAGCTTTAATTTTTTTCGGGCTCGAGCCCGAGCCCGGCCCGACCCATTGCCACCCTTAACAGGGCATCATATCATAGTTAATTACCATAAGTGGCAATAATATAAATATAAAAAACTCAAATACGACACACAAGTATCATATCATAGGTATTTCCACTCATCTCCTTACAACTATGTAAAGAACACGTCTTGTGTAACCTCTCATATTCACTATTATAAAAAAAAAATGTAGTCAGAAAATTGATTTTTTTTTTTTTAATAAAAAAGTGATAGATACTCTTTATTTTAGTATGAATAGAGAAAATTATCTCATTAATAAATTATATATTTCGCTAATTTATATGATATATTTTAATAAAATTTTCGAATTAAAAAGAGACGATGTGACTTCGCCACTACACTTGTATCCTAAAAATTGATTATCTACCACTAAGTGTTTTCTAATCGGACCGGACAGGCCGATCAAATTGAGAACCAGCCATGAGTCAGGTCTAGAAAATCTCTAAAATGGTCATGCAAAAAACCAATCAAAAAGGTCAAAATCAGTGAATCGGCTCAATTTTAAAGGAATTTTTTTTTTTTAAAAAAAAATTAAGAGATTTCCAAATCATTTTATTTTTATGCTGGAAATTGTTAGAATTAATGATTGTATTTCTTATATGTACCGTGTAATTTTTATATTTTTATAAATTCTTTCTAATTTTTAATTAAATAAAATTATTTATGATATTAGTCGATTCTGTTGATTTGACCGATCGAATCAATAATCAATTAAATATTTTAAATCACCGATTCAATCACCGGTGCGGTTTTTAAAACAATGCTACTTCTTTGATAGAAGGTGTGTTATCTTGTTCCTTGACTAATATTGAAGATTAAAGATTAGAGAACAAGACGACCTTTTTTTTTTCTCTCTCAAAAAATGTATGAGATGTTAGAGTCCTTATTGATGAGCTGCTTAAAAAGGCAGTTCTTAATTAACTAGCTTTTTTTATAAAATAAATCAATGTAACAAAAAGGGACAGCAAACTTTGTTGCTGTTCTTGTTCTTGTCGTGGATTTATTTTATTTTATTTTACTTTCTAAATAATTAAATATTTTATGGTTGGTAAAAACAATCCCGGCTTGATAATTCTTTATGTTGCATGCTTTATTTTTAGATTAATATATATATATATATATATATATATATATATATATATATATATTTTGCTTAATTTATTCTTGCATGTTCAAACAAGAATATTAACTAGTTTGAAACAATGACCTTGTGGCTGCGCTAACCCTAAAAAAAACATGCAACATAAAGGATGAAGATCAACTAACAAAAATTGCATTTCCATGTTTTGATTCCATGGTCTAGATATAAAGTAACTTCCACGAAGAAGCAAAAAAAGACCTTGTTGAATGAAATTTCTAGTGTTTTTGAATCAACGAGATCAGATATGTGGTTCCCAAGGGGCGTGACTTGGTAGTGTATGGCTCAAGATCTAACATTCAGGCTATAAGTTCGAATCCAAAAAGTACGTTCATTGTAAGAGTCTGTGACAGTCAGGGGTTTTACCTGCTCCGCCTAAACCCGAAATGAGTGATTTGGTGATGGGGTTTCCAACGATTCAAAAAAAAAGATCTGATATATGTGTGTGTATATATTAATATATATCCTCACTATATACAGGTGCAAATGTAATGAGAGATCCCTTAACTTATTAAATTAAGGAACAAACAAAAAAACCGAGAAAATATGGATTTCAATGTAGTAATGTTTGTTTTTTAATATATTGAAATATGTGTTTTCTCTCTATTTTAGTGTGTCTCTTAACTTATTAAGTTAATTGACATAATAAGAGATAGAGAATATATATATATATATATATTTGTTGCCTAAATTCTGTCGAAGTGGCAGCAACAATAATAACAAAAGGAGGATATAATCCTACACCTTAGTTTCAGGCTTTCTTTGAAGTGCAAACAGAATGTAAAAAAAAAAGAAATTTAGAATAATTGATAAGGAAATTCAGAATTTCATCTTAAATCAACTGCTTGAATTATATAGAGTAAAACTAAATACAAACTACTTTGCAATTATATCTATGCTATACTAATCTGAATTTGTCTCAGTCTTTTTTGTCCTCCTATTTACTGTTCTGCACATATATATATATAACTTTGTCTTCAACTGCTGGCTCTGCATTCATTGTTCTCGTGGCCATGTGTTATTTGCAGTTACCCTCAATTGTTGGATCGTGGAACAGTTACTTCTAGTTCAATAACTCCTCTTTTGAAATCGTTTTAACTGCAAAAATAACAAGACTTGGTCTCTTAAAATTGATTTTGGCTTGACATTTTATATGGGCCTGACAACTTAAGGCCTTAAAATTAGTGACGTAAACAATATTAATGCAATGTTATTTATCTTTTAGCATATTCAGATATGTGTTTAAGTTAAGAGACACACTAAAAGATAAAGAAAATATGGATTTCAATATAGTTTTATTAATTGTTTTTTAGTATATTAAAATGTGTGTTTTCTCTTTTTTAAATATGTTTATTAACTTAATAAGTTAAGGGATCTCTAATTAGATTTTGGGAAATGCTAACGAGTGCCCTAATGACACTCATTAAAAATCCATTTAAGGAAAGTTTTATAGAAAAAGAAAAAAGTAATTAATATTTTGATATTTTTTTCATTTCTCATAAAAATGATGTCAAAACTTTCCTAAAATGAATTCTTAATAAGTGCCATAAGGACACTCGTTAGCATGACCCTTATATCTTTACTAATACACACACATAGTGAGGTTATAATAAAGATGTCTTCATTTTAATAAAATGATGACCAAACTAAAAGTTAAGAAAAATATGGGAAAATGGGTATAACCCCCTTGATATTTGACAAAACTAATCAAAATCCACATAATATTTAAAAACTAAACAAAATCCATTTGCTGTTATAACAAAACCCTCTAATAGTAGGGTTAGTAGAATATTCTGAATTCCAATTAGGATCTCGTCCTGTTTGGTTCGGAGTTCGGGATGATTTTGTATTTTGAATGAAAATTTTGGTTAGGATTCAAACTGATATATCGTTCGAATAAAAAATCAGATCAGATTCGGGATAATTTTTTTTTATCCCGAATCTCAAATTTTAGTTTTAAAAAGTTTTGAATCCTAATCAAGATTGGGATTCAGGATCCCACAGTATTTGGTCTGAGATTTGAGAAGATTTTTTATCCCAATTTAAAATACTGATCGAGATTCAAGACAATTTCTTCATCCTAAATAGTAATCGAGTTTGAAACAAAATGAATCTCGATTTGAGATGAGACGTCCCTATTACAATCCATACTTGATAGCTTTACTGAGAGAAAATATTTTTAAAAGACAGATAGTTTCAATTAATTTTTTCAAACATCAAAAAATTATGCTCATTTTCTCGAAAAATATATACTCTAATACAATATTTTTTATCGTGTAGTTGAAACCTACTAAAGAACAAGGACCAAAGATCTCCAAGATCCTTTTTAATAATGACTTCCAAGGTCTTTTTTAATAATGATTTCCAAGGCCTAAAGACCAAGCACCTTCATGTAATTTATGGAGAGATAAGAGGCTTGAGAGGGAAGTTGTAGAATTGTAGAGAAAATTATTCATGCAAAATAGAAATTAAAAGACGGCCGAATTTTGATTTTTACTAATCAGATGGTTTCACACATAATTAATATCATTAATTTAATTGGAATCGTACCCATATTGCAATAATTTGCTGTACATAAAATTTGTGATCTCCATGGTGTGTCTCATGTGAAAAATGAAAATGTGATTAAGACAAATTCAATGGTACTATGGTAGTGGTGTTGCATATTTTTAATATTTAATTTTCTTATTACAAGAGAAGTTTTTAAGTCAATATATATAAATTTAAATTTAATCTAATGACAATTCAATTTTCTTCTCATTTATGTGAGCGAGATTCATTTTTAAATCACTACTCTTATTTGCCTATATAAGTAATAATATACATGTCCCCAAGGGGTGTGGCTTGATGGTGTAGGGTCCAGGATGTCACCTTGAGGTTCTAGGTTCGAATCCAGGGGGTGCACTTCTTGTAAGAGCCTGGGATAGCCGGTGGTTTTACCTGCGCCGCGGCCCAGAATGGGTGGTTTGGTGGCGGGGTTTCTATCGTTTCCAAAAAAAAAAAGAAAAAGAAAAAGAAAAAAAAGTAATAATATACATAGTATAAGTAATAATATCCAACTAATTCAGTGGGTAAAATCTCTAAATTGGAAATAAGATATCTGGTCGAACTCCAAAAAGTACGTTCCTTGTAAGAGTCTGTGACAGTCAGAGATTTTACCTGCTCCGCCTAAATCCGAAATGAGTGATTTGGTGGTGAGGTTTCCAACGATTAAAAAAAGAAGAAGATATGATTTATGTGTGTGTATATATTAATATATATCCTCACTATATACATGTGCAGATGTAATGAGAGATCCATTAACTTATTAAATTAAGGAACACACTCAAAAACCGAGAAAATATGGATTTCAATGTAGTAGTGTTTGTTTTTTAATATATTGAAATATGTGTTTTCTCTCTATTTTAGTGTGTCTCTTAACTTATTAAGTTAAATGACATAATAAAAGATAGAGAATATATATATATATATATATAATATATATATATATATATATATATATATATTTTAATGCAATGTTATTTATCTTTTAGTATATTCAGATATGTGTTTAAGTTAAGAGACACACTAAAAGATAAAGAAAATACGGATTTCAATATAGTTTTATTAATTGTCTTTTAGTATATTAAAATGTGTGTTTTCTCTTTTTTTAATATGTTTATTAACTTAATAAGTTAAGGGATCTCTAATTAGATCTTGGGAAATGCTAACGAGTGCCCTAATGACACTCATTAAAAATCCATTTAAGGAAAGTTTTATAGAAAAAGAAAAAAGTAATTAATATTTTGATATTTTTTTCATTTCTCATAAAAATGATGTCAAAACTTTCCTAAAATGAATTCTTAATAAGTGCCATAAGGACACTCGTTAGCATGACCCTTATATCTTTACTAATACACACACATAGTGAGGTTATAATAAAGATGTCTTCATTTTAATAAAATGATGACCAAACTAAAAGTTAAGAAAAATATGGGAAAATGGGTATAACCCCCTTGATATTTGACAAAACTAATCAAAATCCACATAATATTTAAAAACTAAACAAAATCCATTTGCTGTTATAACAAAACCCTCTAATAGTAGGGTTAGTAGAATATTCCGAATTCCAATTAGGATCTCGTCCTGTTTGGTTCGGAGTTCGGGATGATTTTGTATTTCGAATGAAAATTTTGGTTAGGATTCGAGCTGATATATCGTTCGAATAAAAAATCAGATCAGATTCGGGATAATTTTTTTTATCCCAAATCTCAAATTTTAGTTTTAAAAAGTTTTGAATCCCAATCAAGATTGGGATTCAGGATCCCACAGTATTTGGTCTGAGATTTGAGATGATTTTTTTATCCCAATTTAAAATACTGATCGGGATTCAAGATAATTTCTTCATCCTAAATAGTAATCGGGATGAGACAAAATGAAACTCGATCTGGGATGAGACGTCCCTATTACAATCCCTGCTTGATAGTTTTACTGAGAGAAAATATTTTTAAAAGATAGATAATTTCAATTAATTTTGTCAAACATCAGAAAATTATGCTCATTTTCTCGAAAAATATATACTCTAATACAATATTTTTTATCGTGTAATTGAAACCTACTAAAGAACAAGGACCAAAGATCTCCAAGATCCTTTTTAATAATGGCTTCCAAGGTCTTTTTTAATAATGATTTCCAAGGCCTAAAGACCAAGCACCTTCATGTAATTTATTGAGAGAAAATTGTAGAATTGTAGAGAAAATTATTCATGCAAAATAGAAATAAAAGACGGCCGAATTTTGATTTTTACTAATCAGATGGTTTCACACATAATTAATATCATTAATTTAATTGGAATCGTACCCATATTGCAATAATTTGCTGTACATAAAATTTGTGATCTCCATGGTGTGTCTCATGTGAAAAATGAAAATGTGATTAAGACAAATTCAATGGTACTATGGTAGTGGTGTTGCATATTTTTAATATTTAATTTTCTTATTACAAGAGAAGTTTTTAAGTCTATATATATATATATATATATATATATATTAAATTTAATCTAATGACAATTCAATTTTCTTCTCATCTATGTGAGCGAGATTCATTTTTAAATCACTACTCTTATTTGCTATCCAACTAATTCAGTGGGTAAAATCTCTAAATTGGAAATAAGATATCTGGTCGAACTCCCTTCGCATGGGTGGGGAGGGAATTTTTTTATAAAAAAATGAATGTAATAATACACAAATACCAATTTTTTTTTTTAATTTAATCATGTTATAAGTTGGAAATCTATTATAAATTAGTGAAAGTATGTTTGCTTCGGATTTGACAATCGGTCAAGACGGGTCGAAGATTGTTAATTTCGGTCTTCTATTAATTACGGATTTGAAATAAAAATTATCATGAATCCGCAGATCGAATAGTTCGGGATCTCGAATTGTAATCTTAATTCAATTTTTTTTTAAATAAAGATTCGAAATTTTCTATCATCCTTAATTTAATTATGTGTTCTCCTTATTTTTTCAGAAAATTTGTTCACGAACTCGCTAAAGTAATAGATTAAGTCTAGCAGGCACTACATAGGCTCATTGGTGCTTAGGGTCATGCTCAAATTTTATTTTATTTTATTTTAATAAATTGACCTATTTTTCATGTCAGCCTGACTTAATTTACACCTCAAATGAAAAGGAAAATCTCAAATGACTTAATTTGTATAAATTATTTAAGAAATATATATAGAGTTAAATGTATAATTGTAATTAAAAAATAACTTATTAATAAGATTGTATATAAACCTATCACGTCATTTATATATTTGTATAACAATAATATTATAGAATTTTATTTAATATCATTATCCACATACTACTAGTATTTTTTTGTATTGCCATTTTCACTTATAATTGCACTGAACAAGACAGCTTATGGACTGTAGAGTACCCAAAATCTTCTGCTTTTGTAATATATAATATTGTCCAAAAATACTTTTAATCTATACTCAAAAGCTAAATTATGAGTCGGGATTATCTCAAATTTATATGTATATCTTTTTTATTTGGTTATTATCATTTGAAAAAATAGAGTGGATTCACTCATAAATGAATTCGCTTTAATATCATATAAAAGCCACAAGAAAAGAAACAAAAACACCTATGAATTATGACTGATATTCTTAACACCCAACTTATCTTTTTGTTTGGTCATTACTATTTGAAAAGATATTGCAGATTCTCTCATAAATGAAATGGTGTTTTTTTTTTTTTTTTTAAATGAAATGAATTTCGTTCATAAAAATATTACAATGGTGAAATTATACGGCTGTAGACACTGTATTTTTACATAAGTCCAATGATGAGTCTCGTATGCAGGCACTATCTGAAAAGTTGTGGAAGTCGTGGGAAACGAATGCCGGAAGGAAAAACTCAAAAATTAGTACCTCATTGAATTCGAACTCGCTAACCCGCCTCAGAGTCGCTCAGACAGTTTCTGTTTTAAACCTTAGCATCGGCCCAAAACCCCTGCAACCCACGAAAGCCAATCCATGCCATACACGCCCATTAAGCCCATGAACCCATGCCACACGCCCAAGCCTTCCCAAATAAATAAAACATCATGCAAAACACATGTCAAAAAATCTCCTCAAATCACATTCCAATTTAATAAGATTGTGAATCCCCTTCTCACCAAAATTAGGAGATTGTGTTCCCTAAATAAATTAAGAAAATATATCTCATATTTGCATGATTTATTTCCTTGTTTAGGAGACCCCTTATCATTATAAAAAAAAAAGACCATTACCAAACCTTGAGGTTCTCTCAACCAAAAACACTCACCTTGGACTCTCTTTTCACGGCCAACTCACACAAACTCACACACTGCCAACTCACACAAACACACACACACGGCCAACTCACAAAGACCCACGGTGACACACTACGAAGACACACACCACAAAGACACAGGGACACATGCACGGCTCACCTTCTCAAACACACACATGGCTCACTTTCTTAAACACACGGAAGCCACACACTCAACACACACTCAACCGACACAGCCACCCAACGAGTCAGCCCTCAACCGACCAAGCCACAACGAACAGCAAACAACCCTAAATCGACCAAAACAGTTCCAAAAATCACCCAAAAACAGTCCCTGAAATACCAAAAACAGTCCCAAAAATCACCCAAAAACAGTCCCTGAAACACCAAAAACAGAAGCAAAACAGCCCCCTAAAAAATGCACAGACGGCCCCCAAAAGCAGCGAGCAAAAACAGCAAAACAGCGAGCAGAAATAGTGTGTTCGTGTTTGAGGTCTTCCCTTGTGAAGGGTGAGTGCGGCCTTAAATCAAGTAAGGGGTGAGTGCGGTCTTCCCTTGGTTATATTATTAATTTCTTTATCCACATGATTTCTCATTCCTTCTTTATTTTCCCATGTAAATTCAAAATTAAAATTAAAAAAAATATATAATTTTATTAATTTCTTTATCCATACCGACCACTTTGTTGATTAATTTTCTCAGTCAAATTACTCACCAAACATGCTCCAATTTCCATCATATAAACCCCCTCTTGTTTGATTCATTTTTCTCTTCAATGATAACTCAACTTCAAAAATCTTCCTCTCTAAATGGCTTCTAAAAATTTGGTGGCCATCTTAAATATGGAAAATACTATTGCATTCTCATTTGACAAAACTGGGTCCCAATCACAATCACTTCACTCTTTTGGGCTACTGAATTGGCCCAGGAAGAGTAATAATATGATTTCTGGGATAAGGTCGTATTCAGTACAGAAGGCTCCGATAAATAATAAAGCCACTTCTGTTGCGAAAACTTGCAACATGTTGGCTCATTTTTGGAGAGAGATTCAAGGTTTTAACAACTGGGAAAATCTTGTTGATCCTTTACACCCTCTTCTCCGTAAAGAGATCATTCGATATGGGGAATTTGTCACTGCCTGTTACAAGGCCTTTGACCTAGACCCTACTTCCAAACGTTACTTGCATTGCAAGTATGGCAAGAACAACATATTGAGAAAACTTGGCATGCAAGATTTAGGCTATGAAGTTACCAAGTACATTTATGCCACCCCAGATATCAATATCAATATCCCCATTCAAGATGTTGCTTCATCTTCATGTGGCAGATGGATTGGATACGTCGCCGTTTCATCAGATGATTCAGTTACAAGGCTTGGTAGAAGAGATATAATGGTTGCATTTCGAGGAACGGTGACTAATCCTGAATGGGTTGCTAATTTTATGAGCTCACTGACTCCGGCAAGGCTTGATCCGAACAATCCCCGACCAGATGTCAAGGTTGAGTCCGGTTTCTTGAGCTTGTATACTTCTGATGAAAAAGGAAACAAGTTCGGCGCCGGAAGCTGCCGGGAACAGCTTCTGTCGGAAGTTTCACGGCTGTTAAACAAGTACAAAGGTACTCAACCCTTTATATTTTTAATTCGTTCATTCATCTCAATTGACGTGAGATATTTTCCACGACATACAGATGAGGAGGAATTGAGCATCACTTTGGCAGGCCATAGCATGGGGAGCTCATTGGCTATTCTTCTTGCATATGATATTGCAGAGCTCGGACTGAACAATAAAAGCCAAAGCAAAACAGTTCATGTAACAGTTTTTTCATACGGAGGGCCAAGAGTTGGAAACTCAGGATTCAAATCTCGGTGTGATGAGATTGGAGTCAAAGTGTTAAGAATTGTGAACATTAACGACCCCATAACAAAGCTACCTGGGTTTTTTTTGAATGAAAATTTTAGGGTTTTGGAAATGGGAGGAAAGTATGAGTTTCCATGGAGTTGCTCTTGCTATGCCCATGTGGGAGTTGAGCTTGTTCTTGACTTCTTTAACGTGCAAAACCCTTCATGTGTTCATGACTTGGAGACTTATATAAACTTACTTAAATCTCCTGCAAAGAAAAGGAAGGTGCAGATTCAAATGATGGATGGTGCTGAATTTTTGATCAACATGTTTCCCTGGAAAATTGCAGCTGGTAATGGTGAGTTTAGTTCAATCACTAAGGACATAAATGTAAATTATGATGTTAAAATAAATATGATCATCATGAGCTATTTGGCTTGGTATATTTTTTTTCTTTTTGGTTTGTAAGTAGGCTCGGTGCTACTATTACTATTCACAGGAATGTTATTATACAAATCGTAATATGTTATTGACATCAAGACGGGTTGGAAGACAAAAAAAGATGAAAGTTAGTACATTAAAAGATAAAAGATAAAATATTAGAATTCGTGTTTTTCTTATCTTTTATCCCATCGTGGATGTTATTAATATAACTTTAATACATTATAAGACAAAACACATTATATTGGAATGTGTAATTTTCTTATCCTTTAATTTTGTTCTCATTTTATTAAATGATGACTAATTGGATATGAATTTATTTAATAATAACTTGAAATGCACCATCATCATGTCCATGAAAATGCAGTTATTATTTTGGCAATCTTCTATTTTGTTGCATGGATGACGTGATATCACTGTTACATAGAAGATTTTCTCCTATTGGGGAGATGAAGGTAATTATATACTTGTTCATTAGTATTGTTTCTTCTTTTGAGTATATCGAATAAGATTTTAAGGATACTAATACTTTCTGTTTATCTTTTTAGGCATGCCTTAGCCTTTCTTTTTCTTTTCAATTGTGATAATTTGACCATTAGTGGAGCCCCAAGTTGGGGAGTAGGGGTAAGCACCCAATTTAATCCGAAATTCTATTAAAATATTTCTAATAAATTAATGAAAAATCTAATTTATTAAGGATATAATTTTTATTTGGCCCATTAAAATGAAGTACATGTATAGTTTTTTTGTGAAAATCAAATTTTACTTTCGCCGATTCAAAATTTTGACTCCATCACTGAATCTTACATTATTATTTATTTATAATATTACTCTTATAATGTAAGGTCATTCTCGATTTCTTCCTTCATTGAAGTCATTTCTTCCGCACGATATTAACATCCGGACGGAACTAAAAGACCAAAAAATAAGAATTTAATGTATAAAAGATAAAATAAAATACATTAGAGTCCGTATTTTTCTATCTTTTTAAGTTTATTATAGGTGTGCCCTTTCACAGACGCAACAAGAGTAAGCTGCATTGGCCTCCAAAAGAGTTGATTAAAAGTCAAATGCATCAAATTTAAAAGTAGTTGAAAAAAGTCCTCAATTGTTGCTTTCTTTCATCTATTTTTTCAATTGACAACAAAATAAATAGCGGCCGTACGAAAAAATAATACTAAAACAACAACTACCTAAATATATGCAAACTTTAGAAAAAAAGAAAGAAAGAAAGAAGGAAACTTAGCAACCAAGATCAAGGCAATGTAACT
This sequence comes from Zanthoxylum bungeanum, assembly GCA_019454045.1. Lineage (NCBI taxonomy): Eukaryota > Viridiplantae > Streptophyta > Magnoliopsida > Sapindales > Rutaceae > Zanthoxylum > Zanthoxylum bungeanum. The sequence continues at coordinate 293,044 of SKCR01004394.1, forward strand.
AATCATAAATTTTTTTATTATTTAAAGTTCACAAATTTCAAATGGAAACAAAGATGATGTGATTCATAGTGTCATTAACAGCTCTTTAAAGATCAGATTACTGTTAGATATTCTCGTATTTCGAGCCTTTTATGATAATTAATTAAGTAGTCAGAACATTGATTCAATGAAAGTAAAATTTGATTTCATAAAAAAACGGTACATATTTTTTTTTAACTGGAGCAAAGTAAAATTATCCAATTACAAAGCTAGACTTTTCTTTAATATATAAGATACATTTTAATAAATTTTTTAATTGAACGGGACCATCCTCTACTACTGATGGTAACCAAATTCAATTTTTATTTTCTCATTTTTTTTTGTTGGAGAACCTGACCGAACGATGCAGATTATTAATTACAAAACGAAATGGTGATATTTATTCTTTCAATAATATGTTTTTTTTATTATAATTTTAAGACCAAGAATAAAATAGAGTAGTAAAAATTTATCAAAGACCGAAATGATTAATAACTTTTAAGAAAGATGAAAGCGTCATTCTACCTAATTATTACTCTCATGAAGAGACACTAATTATCTACATTATTAATACATGCCTGTTTGTCTTTTGCATGCAGCTGTAAAATCTTCAAAATCATATATTAATTGCTATAGATACTGTTTGTTGAATGTAGATCAGTAGATATAATTTAACAGATGCTGGAATCACTTTTTGTAGTTTCAGTTCTAATTGTATATAGGAATTTGTCACCTACCTTGAAATCCCACCATTTTCATGAAGATGATTTTTGCTTTTAATAAAGACATGCCGTGAAGGGTTAATCTAAAGGTAATCTCTACAATCATTTAGCTAAAATGGTCAACTTCCTTCTCACAAGATTAACAATCCCCAAACCACCATAATCACGAACTCTAGAAACAAATTCCCACTTAATTGAATGAATTTTGTTATATTTTTTCAGTCATATAGTTATTTGCTGCTTGATTCAAATTAGCTTTGGCGAATTAATGCACTATGAGAAATAGAGTAATCTTTGCACTCATACATTTGGGTGATGAAGCTAATACTTTATTATATAGATCAATAAATAATTTTAAGAGAAAAATAGGAGCAATAAGACTCACTCTTTCAGATTTTTAGCCTCTACAAGATTTCACTATGAAAGAGAAAAGAGATTACAAGAGACTAAAATAAACTCAAGCCTTCACCCCCCTAATATAGTGAGTATTATCCTATTCTTAGTAGGACTAATATTCCATTTTCTTGTACAACTTGAATTCCACATTGATTAAGTTAAAAACCCTACGAGGAAACTACAATTAGAAATAGATCAGGAAACCTATTTTAAATTATACAAATCCATATGAGAATAGGAGTAATATTTCCTAATTAGTCTTCATACATCTAATACAAATTTAATATTTTATGATGCAGGGCTTGCTTCAGACGGTAACGGGTGGATTAAAAAGATATTGGTTTTATTTGTGATTATGGTTTGCTTTGTAGCACTAGTTCCATGTGTTATAGGATCTGATGTTTTAAATTGGAGATCATTTTATGCAACCCAAGATGATGTGTGGAAAGCTCACTATCATGAAGTATTTGATCATAGTATTCGGGAGATCATGTGCTGTTTCGGACGTGTTGAATACTTGTAAGTTGGTTTTTTGAACAATGTATAGACATTAATTTGTTACATCTAATTACAACTTTTATTACATCTCCAGAACCGTGGCTGAGGAAGATGAAATAAACCGAATTGATTCCAAGTGATAGATTGGATCGGTTTGTATCATGAAAAATCTGTTTTTGTTTTGCTTGGAGCAAATCGATGACTGTTGGATTGGTTTTCCATTTGGCTGCATCTCAAACTGACAAAAATTGATCAAATCCAATTTACTTGAAAATTTTCTTATTTACTGATGTGGTAGCGTTACATTTGCTTTTACAATCAAAGTCATTATTGGTTACTTAGGCTAGTGTGATAGTCATTAAGAGAGGAGTTTGATTAAGAAAAAAAGGAAAAAAATGTTTGGGTCATGGGTGATTGAAATGTGAAGAGTTTGGGAAAAAAAAGGCCTTTAATGTATTTACACAACTATTGGAGGGTAAATAGGTTTTATTAAAATTAACCGAACAACATTAAAGGGAAAATGAATCCCAGACTCTCCTGGTTTGTCATAATGGATAGCTAGGCTCCTTTCATTTTAAAAATAGTCATCCAGAAGTATTTGTGTTTGTGAATTCCATATATGTGGAGGAGATAAGGGCATTATAATAATCTTAATGAATATTGTAGTACAATAATCTTGATAGGTATAGTACACTAATGCCCCTGTCTTCATGAAAATAGACAGAACTCATTAATTGAATGGAGTTTGAATTTCCATGTTTGAAAAAAAAAACAATGGGAGTCAAGCTGTTAATTTTTGCTGGACATTGAGACGTCCTTCTATTAGTTCATATATTTGGATGAAGCTAGGGGGATTGTAGTATATTATTCTTGATCAACTATTTTGATTTTGCCGTTGTTTGTGTCAACATCTTTGTTTTTGCAGTTATTTAGCTTAGCTGAAGTTGATTTCGAAAAAGAAATGAGAATTTTGTTATAGCTTTTTGCATAAACAAAAGCATATATAAAGCATATTTTAATATCATTTATCTGATAATGTAAATCATATATGGGCTGTTTAGGTTTAACTTTATTGCAAAAGCATAGCCAGCCCTCAATATCTTATGAAGAATTTTTGGAGGCACCTAAAGATCGACTTCAGGGTGCTGCTACTTTTCATAAATTTGCTGAAGCTGCCTACACAGTATTACCCCCAAACCATTTTTTTCTTATAATGAAAATATATTTTGTATATAAGTAGCTTACATGAAAGTAATACGTGGTGCAGGGTCCATTGCTGGATGTTGGAAGAAATCTTGTCTTGTTTCCTTGTGCGTGGCTTTATAGACAAGGGGTTTTGACTTTATGGACTCGTAAGAGGTTGATAATCATTCAAATTGTTTCAAAGTTATGCGGTCTCAAGGTTTATTTATTTATTTTAACCAATGAACACAATATCTATTTATTTTCTTCTTAGGCGACCTGTACTTGATGGTGATAACTGGTGGCGCGGTCATGCGACAGCCTTTTTAAAATACATCAATTTATCACAAGAAATACTTCGACGAGGTCGTGTTTCTAAGGTTTGTTTATTGATGATGATGACACTTGTTGTCTTAGATCCATATGCTTATGAGATTTGACCCATTTTCATTTTTAATTTAACATCACAAAAGTTTTCTTTTTGCATGAAGGATTATGATTTTTGAATTAATGGTACTTGGTATGCTTTCTGAATTGTTTATCAATGGTCTTAGGTAAATTATACTAATTTAGTAGTCAACAGTCTATATTTCCATATTGCTTTACTTCGGCCTAAAACATATAGGATATTGCAAACACTGAAACACATAACAACGCTCTTGATCATGAAAAAAATACAAGATTCTATATTGACTATAAATCTGGGACACTCAGATTTTTTGGCTATATCTTTATTACGTACTTGTCTCTTTTCCAGGAAAGATGCAAAGCTACATACTTCATTTTGGTTTTACATCATCTAAGATCTGTAGTGATTGCTATAAGAGGAACTGAGACCCCAGAAGACCTCATAACTGATGGTTTAGGCAATGAATGCTTCCTATCCACAGAAGATTTAGATGGGTTATTAAAGCATGTCTCTCTCTCTCTCTCTCTCTCTCTTAATTATGCCGTCAGGCACATGTACTAGCACTCACACACACGTACATACATAACTATATACATGTGCACCTGTACACTCTATGCTGTCAAAGCCGGAAGGTGGGGCAAGGCGTTTTAGTAGTTCAATCTGCCCAAGTGCGCCCAAGCATTGCCTTTGACTAGTCAAAGGGAGGGTTGACTAGTCAAACATATAAAATTTTATCTAATATATAAAGAGTTAATAACTTGAAATACCTAAGCACCGCCTATGGTTGTTTGAAAACCTGCCCAAGGGCCTAACAAGCAGGTGACACCTTTAACAGCATGGTGTACGCTTCCAGTAACAGTTTGTATTAATTCAATATTTATTCTTGTTTGCAACAGTGGTAATATTAAACCTTATGTGAAGCAAAGTGTAGAATCATCTTTCCCGCACTATGGGCACTTTGGTATAAGGGAGGCTGCAAGGGAGCTTTTCATGCAAGTTGAAGGAAATCCTATAGGTGACAGTGAGTATACCATTATTAATATTGTTAACCTTTCTTGTTCTAACTTTTTTGTATACTCATTTTATTAACGTTGTTATTTTCTAAATTCTATATATATAGAAAAAGGGGGGGGGGGGGGGGGTGTTCAGAAACTAAAACTTTAAATAGCTAGCTGAAACCTTGATAAAAATTGAAAAGAAATCTGTTTTTTCAATAAAGAAAATAGAAATCCTGAAAACCAAAGTGACCAAAATAACACGATTAAAACAAAAATACGAAACATTAATGCCAGAAAATAGGAAAATAAATTAACCTTGCCTATCCTACATCAATTTCTCCAAGGTTGGAGAGATTATGCATTAAAGAGCATTCAAAAGCTGAGATTTCTGCAACTACCTGAGGGCTGGTCGACCATATGAATTTGGTTGATCAGACTGATTCTTGGTCAACTGGGCAGCATAAAACTTCATTTTAACAGCAATTTTTTTTCTTAGGCTGTAAATTTTGTGTGTATATATATTGACCAATAAATGTGTGAATGAGTGATGCAGGTTCTGGTTCAACCGGCTTCCTCTCATCACTGCTTGGAGCTGGAAGTGAGTGTGATGGTTATAATGTACAAATAGTTGGACATTCTTTGGGAGGTTCCATTGGTACATTTTTGGGACTACGAGTATGGCTTCTCTTTTATCTTTTGATGTACGTCTTTTCTAGTTATTTTTTTGCTGAAATAGGTGATTAATGATTATGTAGCAATAAGGGAGAAACAAAGCTGATTTCCTTGATCCACTTGGCACTAACCTTCCATTAGTTATAGGTCAAAGGTGCTCAGCAAGGTCTCCTTATCTTAAAATACCAAGTACTTATTTAAGGTTTAATTAATTAAGGAAGTTGGCAACTTTAAGCGTATCAAGGGAATCAGTTTGACTAACATGATAACTAATTTCCTGGTGAATTGAATCTGCCTTCATGTGCACAACTTATTTCATAGCTAAGCTTTGAACTAATAGATTGCACATTCAATTTAACGGACAGGATTCTAGTGAATCGGTTTAATCCATCCGCATGCGTTTTTCTATTTACTTACGCCAAAATTGTATTTTGAGTAGCAACTAAAAAACAATTTTATTTCTTTTTGTAGCTATATAGTAGATTTCCAAAGTTACATGTCTATACATATGGGCCTCTTCCATGTGTTGATACAGTGGTAGCAAATGCATGTACAGAATTTGTCACAAGGTAATTTTTCATAGCCATTCCATGCCATGAAGCTTTCCAGGCAAGGCATATGCTTTCTTTTTCTGCAAGTTTCATGTTTTTTTCATTGTAAATTCATTTAGCTTTCTGCAGCATTGTATACGACAATGAATTTTCTGCACGCCTTTCAGTTCAATCGATCATGCGGCTTCGTGCAGCTGCGATATTGACATTGTCACAAGATACAACAACTGAAAAGACCTTGATTTTTCGACTTGCACAGCGATTTCTCTATGCCAACGGGTGTGAAATACATCAAGTTGATGTAAACAATCAATCTGAGAATCACCAAATCTATCGGGGTACTTAGTTTTAACACTAAATCCGCTTTAAAGTGAATGATTATGCACTTTTGTTTTGTTTTTATGTTTCTTTTCTTTTTCTTTTTTTTTTCCCTTTTAATTTCTCTTTAGGGGACAATAAGGAAATGAAGAGAGACTTTTCCCTCCTGAACAAAGCTGCTGCTAGCTCTTCAAATCAAAATGTTATCGTAATTGATGATGATGACGAGTTCATTAACCCATTCCATGATATTACTGCTGAAGTAAATCGATTAGGTGATCCAGTGTGTCGATTTATGGAAAGTATCCATAAATCCGAAAACGTGTTAGCTGGAAATCCCGTTGAGATGTTTTTAGCAGGCCTTGTAATTCATGTCGTGCCGCAACATGAAAGCACGAACACGTCTCTGTGGACAAGTTGGAGAAGACAAAAGGAAGGTTATAAAGCTTTTATAGCAAGTAGAGAAAGCTTCAAAGATATAGTTGTGTCACCATCAATGTTCCTCGATCATCTTCCCTGGAGGTATCTTGATCACTACTGAACTTCTTTCCAAATCATTTTAATCTTCTTGCTTTGAATGATAAATGACAACTCTTTTAACCCAATTGTACATGTTTTTCAGATGTTACCATGCCTTGCAGAAGGTATTGGAAGCTCAAAATGCCGAAGGCGCAGTGGACGAATCTCAAATCGTGTGATTTAGGGTTAGTTTGAGAGTTCTACTTAATTACCTTTTTTTTTTGAAGCTATTATCAAGAGATTTCAAATAATTTTGACATTGAGAAAATATTTTTAATATGATTTTAAATACTCACAAACCATCATTAGTTTAGAAAATGCAATGTCCCTTTTAACAGTTGCATCTCTCTTCTACGAAAGGTGCTTTATAGGCTCCGGCTCTGAGCTGATATAATATCTCCACAAGTAAAATCAATTACTGATATAGCTTAGTCGGATGAAATGGTCAGCTGTCCAAAACAAGCGGATCACGAGTCGGGTCGGGTCGAGTCATCTAATAGAGCGAGGTGCTGATCCTCATTCGGGTCTGTAGACCCATGAAAATTATCGTGGGCTCGAATCCGGTGTGGGCACATTGAGGGCTGTCCGTGTCAAAATCCGTGCCGATCCCATAATTTATTTTAAGAAAATGATAATAAAATGTTTAACCCATTAAAAAAATTTAATCACCCTTAAAATAAAATACTTTTACTCAGAGAGAGTTTTTGTCACAAAATTTTGACAAACACTGAAATTTGGCGTTTCAAAATAATAAACAGAAAATATAGATGGACCACAACACCATAATTTAAGATGGTTGACTCTCTCAATTTATAATAACACCCTTAGTCATTTAAACAAATAATTTTTCTTTTTCTTTTTCTTCTTTTTTTTTTTTTAAAAAAAATAATTATTTTATTTAAATAAATGATTTTTTTGATTTTCTTATTTTAAATTTAAATGACAATAGTACCCCTACTCCTTTAAATAAATTAATATTTTATTTAATTATTTTATTTCCTTATTTTACTTTTTTAATTTAATTATTTAGTTATTTTGTTTTATTTTTTATCTCATAATTTTT